>JAVQIZ010162896.1:0-21752 GCA_036023535.2 Galaxias brevipinnis
CTCCGGCCCCCACATACACACACACACACACACACACACACACACACACACACACACACACACACACACACACACACACACACACACACAATTATTTTAATATACTACTATCTTAATTAAACATTCAAAAATTACTAGATTCACTATTGTCATTATTGCTGTGACCGACATCATTTATGAGAAGTTCTCTTGGTCCGTGCTATAATAGTAACACCGAGCACTAAACACAACAGAATCCTCAAAGCAGGACAGGACTACCTTGAAAAAGCTAGCTCATTGGTAATAAATACTGCACGGTCCGGCACCACGCTCACCGTGTCCCAGTCACACTCGTGAATACGTCTACGTTTTAAAAACGAGCTACAGGGTAGGGGGACGACGGAGTGTCATTTTTCTCAGATATACAATTCACGTCTAAAAAAAATACAAGTGGCTGCGCTTCTGAAATGTGGGCTGATGCCCTCCATGAAAAGAGGTCTGCCTGTCTTTGTCCGGAGCAATTTCTGAGGTGGATCCCACGGAACATCCCCCACGGAACGTCTGTGAGACGGAGGAAAAAGGAGCAGTGGGGGGGGGGATTACCGTAGCTCTACACCCCCCTCGGAGAGACACCAACTCATGGGCAGGCCTTAGGCTCCAGCGTCCAGGCCAGAGGATCAACTCTGCTCAGGACAAGCTCCTCCTCCCAGCCGCTGAGCCCTGCTCTAGCTCATTGGATCTTTAGCCGCTGTGAGAACATCCATTTACAGTGGAGAAATGGTACATAGTGATGTATTTAGTGATAAGGTTGATATGTATTTAGACTGAAAAGTGCCCACGAGGAAATTATATTGGTCTGTTCATCTGGAAATTCAGGCAGCAATTTTTAAATGTCAAGTCTCTGTCAAATGTCAAGAGACCAGCTTGTGAGCAGCAAGGTGTGTTGTGAAGATGGAGTGGTCCCAACTCTCTGCCACTGTGCACATGGCGGACAGTTTAGAGTGGCTGAGATCTCACCACGTCTCTCAGACATGGGGAGTTGTGGGTAAAGTAGTCCTACGCACCTCCTGCTTCAGGACCGACAGAGGGAAATGGTGGCGCCTGTGGAGAAGGGCGGAGTTGCTCTGACTGGGCCAGGCTGTCCCTCCTCCCCCTCACACCATCCCCACACTCCTCCTCCCCTGTGGTTCTATTTTTAGATTTGGCTCTTCTGAAAGAGGGCTGTGAGAGAGGGGGGGGGGGGTTGAGGGGTGGAGAGAGGTGTCAGGGCTGGGACGGGGACTCGGTTGGAGGGTCTGACTCTGAGGGAGGGTCCTGCTGCACCTCCGGGGGGACGATGCCTCGGTGGAGCTTCTCTAGAGACTGCTTCATCTGAGACAAAGAGACACACAGACTGTAGTCAGCTGGATCAGTTGACATAATCCCATCATGTCGTTACGTGGATCTCAGGACTTAACAGCAGGGGGCCGTCGGTAAGCCCCTGGGAGCGCCTCAACGGCATACTCAGACATGCATTTACCGCCCCACGCTGCGCACACACACACACACACACCTGGTCCAGCAGAGAGACGGAGGACTGGAGGATCTGCTGCCACTTGCCCAGCTGAGCCTGGTGGAACTGCCTCTGGAGCTGCAGGACCTGGGCCCACTCCCCCGCCGACTGGGGCAAAGGGCTGGAGGGGGCAGAAGGAGTGGGAGAGGGTCAGCTAAAAGACGGCAGGTCTCAGACTATCCAGTGTCTTTGTTTCAAAAGGGGCAGGGTACGATGAGACAGAGAGCGGAACGCCCCTGTTTCTGTTGAGGCGGGCAGGGACGCTACCTGTCGGTGAGTGAGTACGAGTGCCAGGTCTCCAGGGTGTGAGCCGCTCTCTCCAGGGCGTACAGCTTGTAGAAGAGGAGCATGTTGAGGGCCACCAACACCACCAGACTGACGGGACAGAGGAGCAAAACAATGAACAAAGCTTGTGACTTTGTCAAAAACGCACATGTGGTGAGGGCTGAAGGAATCATTCAGAAGGGGAGGGGAGGGAGGGGACAAATCAATGGACACGAGGCCATCAAAAAAATCGCAATAAAAGACAAGCGGGAAAGCACGGGTGAAAAGTTGCATGACTAAATGAACAAGACACACCGAGGAATAAGAAAGGTAAGGTTGAAAAGAGGAGGCAACAAATGAAGGAGCAGTGTCCCTCATTCAAGCAGGAACAAAGAATTGTGAAGGACTGCGGTACAGTACCTGACACAGATCCTATGGAAAGGCAGAGGCAGAGGGGAGAGTAGAGAGGCAGCAAGAGAGGAAGCACAGGGAGGCGGTTAGTATGCAGCACACGAGAAGGATCCAGCAAAGTCTGAACAGACCAGATGTGGTTCCAAGCAGAGATAAGTCTCTGGAAACACCCAAACACACATCCACACACTGTAGCACACAGCAGGATACTGTGGAGAATAGATCTAGAGGACAAACAAGCAAATCAACTAACCCACTAAACACACACACACACACACACACACACACACACACACACAAGTTGTAACAGGCATTTTGCAAATATATCGTGAGAACCATCTCAAAATAGTTCCCTGCGTATTTCATTGCAAATGACAGAAAGCAAACAACTCCTTACGATTTAGGTAGAACTTTCTGGCTCAAGCCCTGTCCCTTCCTAAAAGAATTCACACAACACACAACACACACTCACACACACACACACACACACACACACACACACACACACACACACACACACACACAGTGAACTTACATGAAGCTGACTATGAGCAGGACGGTGGATATACTGTTGCCTCCTCCTCGCGAGCGCTCCCCCAGCCTCATGTACTGAGCCCCTGCAGAAAAGCACACATAACAATAACCCACCAGCTCCTCCAGTAGAGCATACAAAGACACCACCGCTAGACGCCAACAATGCAGAGAGCACGCTCGGCCCGTCTGCGAGGAGCTTTGTGTGGGCCACGTTTGCAGCGCATCGACGCGCCACATACCAGTCTTTATGCAATGGCCAGAGTGAAAGGTTACACAGGGTGAGAAGGAAGAGGTGGCGCCTCCGGTCCCGACTCACCCGCCTCTCTTCGGTCCCTGTCCTCCCCCATGCCCCTCTCCCCCCGCTCCCCGGCCCCCGAGCCGGCGCCCTCCCTCTCGCCCTGGCGCCGGGAGCAGGTGCGCTTGCGCCGGCGTAGTGCCAGGGGGGACCGGGTGGGGTCGGCGCCGCCGGCCGCCTCGACCGTGGTCACCACGGAGACCTCAGTCTGGAGCAGGGTCTCCAGTTTGCACACCTCGCTCTCTGTGGACCAAGAGGGGGGCGGGATAAGGGGGGAGACAGAGAGTTAAGAAGTATCAGCTTCAGAGAGCTCTTTGCAGATGGCCGACAAACAGTCCTCCCACGTCCATGTGACTGGTGAAAGGAGGAGCACTGGAGGCCCCCAGGTTCTCTCAAACCAGACAGACTCACATCCCACACACGGGCCGGAACACAGAACGTGTTGACATTGAACGTGCTGGAGGGCAGTGTTACCAGGGGGGGGGGTGACTGACCCATGTGTCGATAGTACTCCTCAATGCCGCTCCACGTGTTCTTCTCGATCAGCGCCTTCACCAGACTCCACGGCTGCTTCCTGTAGCAGATGTCTGACGAAACCCTGGAGGAGAAAACCAAACGCACCCGCAGGTAAGACCCAGGCTCAAAAGCGCCGACAAACTCCCTTCACAACACACACAAAGAAGCACAACCGAAACTCCCGCGGGCTAGGCAGCTAAACCAACAGAGAGAGGGGGGGGGGGGGGGGCTGTACCTGAGGCGGCTCTTGTGCTTGTTGATGGCAGTGAGGCAGTAGCGGTGGATGGTGTAGAAGTAGTCCTGGTAAGGGATGCCCGAGGTGATGACCTCAGAGTCCACCACGTAGCACTCGCCCCGCGCGCTGCTCTTGTACAGTGTCTGCACCGCGGGACAGAAACGAGAATATCCATATGAGACCCTTTACACCTGCAGCAGAGGCTGCTCATTTAAAGGTGCTGCATCTCCCAATGTACGGTTTGAAAACATGGAGCAGGGAGTGAAACTAGAAGCATTAGCCCTGCTAGGCTGCTAGCACGGCACAGAGCAACAGGTCACCAGCCAGCTCCTAGGACTTTGACAAAAGGCCAAGCTCAGTCTTGAACCTGGAGACTGACCTGGGAGCAGCGGCACTGTGGAGGACTGACCTGAGTCTCCACCACGGGCGCGGTCTTGGGTCCCAGGGGGTTGTTGATGGCGATGGTGTAGCTCAACACCCGGCTGGTGTTGCCATTGCTGCCGTCCTGCTGCCACTCCCCCACCGACAGGTCTGGAGCCCAAGGGAGGATAGAGCCAGAGGGAGAGAAAGACAAGATGAGCCAGGGGGAGAATAA
The DNA here is from genome assembly GCA_036023535.2 of Galaxias brevipinnis. Lineage (NCBI taxonomy): Eukaryota > Metazoa > Chordata > Actinopteri > Galaxiiformes > Galaxiidae > Galaxias > Galaxias brevipinnis. The sequence continues at coordinate 4,382 of JAVQIZ010162896.1, forward strand.
ACGAGGGAGGGAGAGAAAGTCAGACGGTAAAGGGCAGAAAAAGTAAACCAGGGTGAGAGAAAGACAGCGAGTGGGAGAAAAGCAGCAGGGACGAGAGAAAGAAAGAGAGAGAAAGGTTTGCTCCAAACTCCTTCATACGGCTCCAGCCCAATTAAGGCCCACAATGCCCCGTAAAGCTGGCAGGGGCACAGACTGGGGGAGGGACTCATTCACAGAGTGAACTCGATCAAATCTACAGTGGCCAGAATAATCGCTTGCAACCAGTGCTATGTTGTGAGGTAAACCTTTTCAGAGAGCCAAACCACAATGCATTCATTAGCGGTGTCAAAAGCACAACGATCCCAAACTACCGCCAGGAGGGAAAGGGAGAACGATGGAGGGAGGGAGGAGGTGTTTCACCCAGTGTTAAGCAAACACCCTAATGTGCTCATTAGACAGACAGTACAATGGCATCTAGTCTGTTAGAGTACAGTGGGAGGGAAAAGAGGAGGAGAACACGATAGACTGATACGGGCGGCTTTAGCTTTGCTCATGGCGACAGACTGCATGCACTGCCTGGAGCAGCAGCCTGCATTATGAGAATATATCTGTACTTTAGGTTCAGAGCCAATCATGAGATTACAACATAGATAGAGGGAGGAGGAAAGCACTGTTGAAGGCCTCTAGTGGGCTGGTCTGGCTTCATATCCATGGTCAGGATAGTCAGGTCATCCAATGAATCGACCACTCACAGAGTACAACGTAAACCAGTCTAAAAGAATTCATAAGGTCAAGCATTGCAACCTGACCCTTTGTCTACTTTTTGCCTATGAGGCTTTGTTCAGATGCAAAATAATGTCTTATCTAAAAATATGCAGCCTCATTGAACTAGTTGATTGTAATACTGAACCATTACGGAAGACTTAATATTTAACACAATAATAACTAGAGTGAAGCGCTCTTAATCCGGTCCATAGTACACACCATGAAGGCTACAATAAGCCAATTGTACCAAAACAGCCCCAGAATATATCTATCCATTGATGATTTAACTGAGCTTTAGTGGTTCAATGAGCAGCAAACCCATAAAAAGGACGAAACATAAAAATGCAAATGTGGGATTGTTGAAGGGCACAATTCTCACAAATTTTCCTAAAAAACGTCCAGCTTATTTTAAACTGCCTTGCCTGGTATGCCTTGAAATGATCTTTAAATTGCGTGCAGCGGGTGTGAGTGTACCTGTGAAGTGCCTCTGGGAGAAGAGGTGCTGGATGAAGTTGGTGTCAGCGGAGAAGAGCAGGTCGTACAGCTTGTCCACGCTGACCCGCACCGCCATGTTGATGTGGAGCCGGCCGCTCAGGTCGGCGCAGAGCGACTCCACCTCGCCTAGCGGATGAAGGGGGGAGAGGAGGGTGAACCCACAGCTGACAACAGAGGCTCCTGTGATGGATCAGGACTTGCTGTATTTTCTTTACTATATATGTGTGTCTAAATAAACGCAATCCCACTAGATTCAAGTTAGAAAAAGCTCTCCCTTAACAGGGTTTCCACATACTCCGCCACATCAAATTCAAAGTGTTTACGATTGTGCATTTCAATTGTGCATTTCTCGTGGATTGAAATGCGCAAAGCTTTTTTGCAACACTGATAGGTTGATCGCTGTCTGAACACCATATAATCTTGTGAATCTTGTGAAATGTATGTATGCTGTCTCAACTAGTTGAATGATTGCACATTCGGTGTCAAAGTGAACTCCCAAGTCAGAGCAAATGTTGAAGCAGCACAAGGCGTACTGTGGATTTAGATTAGCCAACATATTTAGATGCATTTCAAGGACTTTTAAAGCCATGTCACCAAATGTAAAACTATAAAGGCTTTAAGGGTTTTAAGGTCAGTGGGAGCCTTGCATTTAGCAGTGTCCAGAACCTCCTCTCCTTTAGGATTGACCAGAGAGGACAGGACAGACAGCTGAAAGCAATGGACCAAATAGCTTCCCCTTACACCAGTGATATTCTTTAAGACCAGTGGAAGCAATTGGAATTATTGCAGTCCTCAGATATGGTAAAACCTCAGAGAACGAGTCAGGAATTGAGATAGCTTGGGAGGATAACGTCAACAACCTTTGTTCAATCCAGAAACACCATAATGCAAAAGTATCCCGACAAATTCTATACCATCTAATTTGAATTGAAATTGGTTATGGCTTTTAATGTACGCTATGCTTAAACTATACTGGATTCATAGAGCTCTGCAAATCCTGCCTAGAGTAAAAATGACATGCTTTAGGCAGGTTTTATTTTCATTATCTTACAAAACTGACTACTTAGTTGTTGCTGTACTCAGTATTTAGATGCAAGGTACATTCAGATTTTTTAAAAGAACCTGATGTATGAAAACATTTATTCTCTGTCTCCTGTTCCACGAAAACTTCCTAATAAATTTTGCAGAAACTCTGAATGTTTCTGTGCAGGACTATGCACCCTAGCGGGGACTCACTCTCTTCCTGCGTGTCTGACGAGTTGCTGGGGTCTGTGGGCAGCTCCTCATCGTTGGTGATGTCCAATGAGGAGAGGTTTCCCAGGCTAGAGGCCGGCACAGGCAGCATGTGATTGGTGGGCTCCGACAGGCTGTCTACACCCTCCTCCAGATACTGAGGGAAGGGAAAGGAAAAAAAACACACACACACATACAACAAAGGTATGTGAGAGGATGGTTACGGTCGCTAAGGAAATCACACCACCCTCACATGACTAGGGGCAGCAGGCTGGTCTGAATGGGCCGGAGAGCCTGTGGACTGGCCAAGCAGACACAACACAAGAGAGAGGCCCGGAGCCTTTATCTCACACCCCGAGACATGGAGCATCAACAAACAAACTTGTCAGTGCACTGTAGCGTGTGTGTGTGTCAGATAAATAGTTCTACAGTTAATGATCCCTGCCATCCTCCCAGGGCAGAACCAGTTACCATATTAAAGGACTACCATATGCATTGGCCTTAGGGATGGAGTGGACCTGTGTGTTTGGTTAATGCCAGAGGGTTTGAATAGACTTTGTGTGTTTTTTGTATACATTTGCATGTACTGCACTTGTGTGTATGCGTTGCGGTTGGAATATCATTTATGTGTGGTTGGGAATCTTTACGAACACCTGTGCTGTGCTTGCAAATTGTAGACTCACAAAGGAGGCGGCGGCCGAGGGCGGGGCTGAGGCGGAGCCAGTGTGTGTGCTGCTGGTGGTGGTGGTGGTAGGGGTGACAGCGGTGGTGGATTGGCTGGTAGAGGCCAGCGAGCTCTGGGAGCTGGGCGGGCTGGGCTCCGGTGCGTCGGCGCTGGGTCTGCGGGCCGGCGTAGGCGGCACCTCCACTGGGGAGCAGGTGGACAAGGAGGGGGCCGACGAGTTGCCCAGCATGGAGGCAAGGCCGGGGGTGACCAGGCCGATGGGCGCCAGGGAGGGAGGGGAGCTGCCCAGCAAGGGCATGGACACGGAGCTCAGCTCCAACAGGTCAGTGACCGACACAGCCTCATCTCCTGGACTGGGAGGGGGAGAAGCAAAGGGGATACACGTGAGGAAAGGAGGACCAGGGGACAGGGAGGGAGTGCAAGAAAGCATGTAGGAGGAGAAAAAGATGGTGGACAGAGGAAGATAAAGATTTTAAAAAATAAAGAGAAACACAGATTGAAAGGCACAGACACACACAACGAGAGAAGGCGATGGTGGTAAAGACAAAGGGAATGAGAGCTAAGCGATCCCACCACTGCTTTGTGTTTAGGGAAAACAAACTGCATGATTAATGCCTGGCACCAGTTGCTTTTAATTGGGCAGATCAATAACGCTTAGAGAAAAAAAACCTCCATGAGCCAATTCATTATAAGAGGACAAGAGCGGTAATCTAACGGAACATCGTTCCCTAGCATAAAGCACAGACACACACCAACGCAACCTCACAATGCACTAAACACAGACCCACTGATCAACCGCAATGAAGGCACGGGGACACACAAACTTCACACACGCATCCTGGTTGATGACAAGACCCCCCGTGCACAGCTCCAGCCACAGCAGGCAGGGAGGGTGGACTCACAGCAGGCCGTTGATGTGCTCAGCGGTGGGGGAGACGTAGTCGTCGTCCTCGCTGGTCAGCCCCAGCTCCGTGCCGTAACACTGGTGGACGATGTGCCACAGCTCCTTCGGGGACAGGGGCTGGAAGCAAACACACAGGGCAGCTTCAGCACTCTGCTCTGACACAGACCGGACCCCCACGCTCCTCACAAGGCTTCGGAGAGCTCTGAGGATCTGCCTCAAATGAAGTGGCTGAGCAGACCCCAGGTTTTCAAAGGAGGACGCTTTGCCACCTTTTATTAGGAGACTCTCACACTGCACGGCCGTCTGGATGGAGAGCTCTGTGGTGTGTGTCTGACGGTCAACGGAGGCCCGGGTGACTCAGAGGGACACGTGGGAGACAGAAAGGAGTAGGAGGAGAGGAGGTGGGTACCTTGTCCATCAGCGCGTTCTGCCACAGCCGGAAGATCATCATGTAACTGCGGTCCCTCGCTCCAAACGACGTGAAGAAGTGCTGCGAAAGGAAGCGGGGACAAGGAGAAGACAAAACCTGTCATTACACAGTGGATAGGCAATGCATAGGGTGTGAGTTTAATACTGGTCAAGGGACGGGCTGTGAAAATCTTGAGCGGATATCAAAAGCTGATATTTTTAAAACACATTTTGGCAATATTGTTTCTATTTAGCTTCTGATGAGGGTTGAAATTAAATCATTCAATGAAAGTAATTGTGCACACACAGCATATCATTCTAAAACAAATCATTGAGAATATCACGAGTCAACACGCAAATGCATTTAAGAAGAGATGACTGTCCCCAAAAGTCAGAAAAGACAAGACAGTGCACAATGGTGCAGTAATTTTGATGGCTTCCTGCTGATACTAAGTATACCACTGTAACGAAACAGGCTTCTTTAGTAGATAGTCTCACGAAATATACAGACCAGAAACCAATCAAGAGGAAGTGAATTTCAATGGTGTGCCAATCTAGGGAGTCAAATTCCAGTTCTGCTTTCTAGGTGTGAACAGAATCGGCCACCAACTATGCCACGTGCAAGGCTGCTTTAAGAGCAGTGAAAAAAAAAACAAGAGATTTTTATAGCCACAAACTCGTAACACAACGTCATTTCAAATGATAGGCTGCCTAAAAGGGAAACGAGGCAAATGATTCGTTAAGCAGCCAGCTGACTTGTTAGCCAGCCTACATCCGTCTTAGACATGCAATCAAGTTTGAATCCCATGTATTATGTCAAAATAATTGTAGGCAGCAGTCGTTATGCAGGCAGGACTCGTTTTGCTTTCACTATTGTTAAGGACAATAACCTTGGCAAAGCTGCAGACAACCGTCTTTTCAACAGCAATAACATAACACCGACAAAGCATTGGCACAAAAGCAAAGAGTAGGAGCAGGGACTCCGAAGAAAAGCTGCTCGTTCAGCTTGCAGATGGACATACGCTACAGAACAAAGCATGGTGCTAGCCTTTGGAAAGCTCATAGGCTAGAGCCTAATCTTAGATCAGTGTACAAGTGTTATGTTTAAATGTCGGTGTGTTTGGTTCCGCCAGATACATAGAGAATACAGCCTTCTAGTGAACTTCTTATTGCCACAACAACAATGCTTTCCAGACGATTGCTGTGTTAAATGTAGCTTTCCTTCTGTGTATAGATGGCTATTGTCATTTTAGACTGGTCCGTTGAATGGCATGGACCACTTTAGGGAAGTCACTTGGAAAATCCCCCTATCCCAAATTTGCGTAGTTAGTTTTGTTTCTGTGTCTAGAGCTACAAAGCAAGACACTTAAATTTCTGGGTATGTAGACAAAAAATTGATTTTTGTCCAAGAGTTTCTTTTATTATTAAAGGCCAGCCACCTTTTCCTAAACCACAGAGGGAACAGTCTCATTATGTCAGATGTAGCCATAGTACAACTTCGATTCAACATGGCCAGTGAAATGACCCGCCGTTGGTTTTCCACTCTACTGTAATCTACAGAGTATGACCCTGGCTGGATGGTGGTTCTGTTCCTGGCGGAGAGGAGAGGCGTGGGGGCCTTTCTGACCTTGTCGTGGTCCGTGCTGATCTGGATGGCGTTGGGAATGAGCTTGGCCGTCTTCTCCTTGGTCAGCGTGGTCATGTCCTTCAGCAGGATGGTGATCTGGAAGAGGCACAGCGCAGATTGGAGCGCACACGCGTGTCTGTCTGTGTGTGTATTTATCCAGCCGTGTCATATCTTTACAGCTTTGCAAATAAGTGCCCATAAAAAACCTTGCCTGCCAGCGACGTTTATTGTGTGAGTTATAGTGTGTGCGCGCGTGTCTTACAGTAGTCTCCCAGCGGAAGATGTTGCTGTAGAAGCAGAGCCAGTTCTCCGACAGATAGAGGCGACCTTGAAGCAGAATGTCCTTCTGCAGTGCACAGGAGTAATCTGGAAACCCCAAGGAGCGTCATCAGGGACAGGGAGACCACAGCACGTTCAGTCTTTTACCAACGCAAACAATACATATCTAAACGGCAACAAGTCAAACCCTAACGTATGAGTGTTGGGCACGTGTGTGTGTGTGTGTGTGTGTGTGTGTGTGCGCGCGCGCGCGCGCGTCACTCACCGACTATTAGCCGCTCCGTGTCAGGTAGTTTCTTGAAGAGTTTGCGGAAGTCCTCGTTGCGCTGCTTGTAGGTTGGACTGAGTACCTACAGGAGTGAAACAAAGAGTGAGAGTGATGGGTGCCTGAAGGTCTAGTTTTGTCAGGCCATAAAGGCTTGACTGGCACTGCTACGGTGTAAATTTGCATCACATCAAGACGCTGCACTTTATTCAGAGGCTGCATCCAATTCTTGAACGAGCTCTTTTGAGTCAATTTAGATGAAAGGGTGACTGAGAAAGAGACGAAGTTAACTAACATGATTTGAGAAAACCAAACAGAGGAAAGGTGCAGTGCTTTGAGGGCAATGCCTAGAGAAAACAGGTGGATTGGGCGAGGGAGTAGTAGAGAAAAGCCCCTTCCCCAATTTCCCTGTGTCAACCCATTTCACACACACTCCTCCACGAGGAAGCATCAGCTGTCAGCAGAATAAAGTGCACTTGCGGGGAAAGGTCTAATGAAGGGGCACTTAATGTGTACTTACATTGTACCAGCTCTGCATTTTCTGCAATGGAAAGAACAGCACATATTCAGTGAACAGCAACCAAAGCTCACTCGAGCGCAACATAGCACAGCGGACTTTGAAGTGAACAGTTATTTACAACTACTGACCTGGTCATGACGCTGCATGGCAGCATTCGCAGAACATTTTGCAAGACCTCGACAGGTAATGCAAAATTAGCATTACACTAAGAAAGGGCCTGAACAAGCTGAGACAGGCTGTCACCTAAGGCCACTTCCACACCAACACGGATATTTTTCTAAACGGGTATTTACGGCTGTTAACTAAAATCTTTCACCCCTGTGTGCCTTGCCACCGGAAACGCCACCTGACCTAACACAACACGCTCTTCCCCAACCGGCAGTGGAACCTTACCTGGCGACCGAAAGCCCCTTACCTTAGCATTGCGGCTGAAGTGGCGGGATGCTATGGGGTAGGCGGCGGTGAGGGACGACGCGGAGGGCACCGAGGGCAGGGGGCTATCGGAGCCTCCGCCTCCTCCACTGCGCTCGCCGCTTCCTCCTCCTCCTCCTCCTCCCTCGCTCTCACTGGCCCTGCTGCTGCCCCCCAGCACGCGCCGTCGAAGGGAGGGAGAGCTGCCGGGGGTGCTGCGTGGAGAGTTACTGGCGGTACTGCAAGGGGGTGGGTGGAGAGAGAGAGAGACAGGGTTAGGGTTAGGCCATGCCAAGGAGAGTGGGAAACACTTAATTTTTTCATATCCCGGGTTTTTAGAATATCTAGAATGTCCAGCCATGTGAAAAGAGGTCACATTTGGGGCTTGGCTGAATTATTCTTGCCAATAGTATTCTCTGGAATTTCAACACCAATGCCAAATATGTATTCATTATCATACTGTGTACGAGTACTATAACACAATCCACATAGAGGTGCTGGTACATTCCTATAGGAAGCGTAGGCAACAAACAGGAGACGTTTTAGAGATTTGTTGTGTTTGGTTAACCATGAGGCCATAGTCTATGGCTTCATTTTGATGGTTGAGGTAGACACAACTTCTGCCCTCCAAGATAAGGTCAAACCCGTGCCGCTGCCATTAGAGCATTCATCACATGGTCATGGGCAGGTAATGTCCCATGGAAATGCCTGTATTTTTGTCAACAGTGTTCATTCAAGTGAAGGTGACCTCCATTTTTATCTTAGCAGTCAATCTGCGTGGTACATAAACACATCCTTTTCATGTAGTTGCCTTAATACTATAACAAATTTCAATATCCCAGGCCACCTCAACAATGGACCTATAAGAATACAGCTTATTAAATTAGAGCAGTCCAAAAACTATACACCCAATGTGATGAGCTACATGGCATTTTTTCCTACAAGAGCTCAGCTCATAATTTTGTTCATTAGTCTTAAACAATCGCTCATAGTAGCTAGTCCCCTGCAGCCCAAGGCATTACAAACCTACACTCAACATCTTGTTCAACCCTCTTGCTAGCTCTTACTAGCTCTGTCCTCTTGCACATTCTGTTCCTTTCATTTCACTGCCACATGCTTTCCTCTCATGCACTTGTATCTTCCCCTGCTGATTCTCTCTTTCACCCCCTGTCCAGTCAACACACTCCAAACTGCCAGAATACAGCTCGAACCTGGCGTTAGGCTCCCGTTGTCTTGGTGACAAGGGGACAGGAGTAGAGAGGGTAAATATCAGCATCTCCACAGTAACACCACTCACGGCAAAATAACCTGCAAAGCCACGCAGTGCCCCCATTTAATACCCATATACATTGTTTTATATATTGACTATATGGTATACACCTACGTATATACCTACCTAAATAGTTTCCATGTGAGAAAGAGTTTAGTTTAATTAATATGGAAGTTCAATTAATAATATGTAAAGTACATTACTCCCAGTATAATGCTGCCCAAAATTACGGCCTCTTTGTATTGTAGAAAAACACATGAGGAATAGAAACGCTTCTAGTGGTCAACATGGGTGAAGAGAATGACCCAGGACAGGACACTAATCGCGCGCGTGCTCGTGTGAATCTGTGTCAGAATGTGTTTACAAACTAAATCCTCCATCGCAATGGAAAGACACCATTACCAGAAAGTTCCATGCACTTCTATTTTTTAAATTAGCCAAGTAACATCCAAACATTTGCTAATTTATTAGAAATTCGGGAAAATACGAGTTTATTTTTTGATGTAAACGATGCCTGAGACTAACAGCTTGCTGAACATTACTGGGGGAGCCTAGAAAAGAATAGCAGAGATTACAGATGTCGAGAGAATGAGAGAATGTTAATCGAAATGCACAGTTCGATGGAGGTTTAAATAATCAATTAGGCAGAATGGAATTAAACCGACGTCTGAGAAATTTTGCAAACAATGGGTGTGCAATCCAGACTCAAACACCCATAATATTATCAATATTCGACTTGATTTTCTATCGGTTTCTTAACAACAATAGAGAACATGAATAGCTGTGCCACCCATATTCCAGAGGGCTAGGCTATATGCACGCGATTCCCTCCTCGGACCACATATAAAACGCACAAGCCATTGTAAACAAAAAACGCACTGGACTATTGCTATTGCGTTTAAGGATATCTTACAAATACACAGAACAGTCAAGTGCAGTCACTGAGTCATTTATCACTTACTCGAACATGTCATGAGGTGTTTTCAATTTAAACGTGATGCAAACACGCCTCTTACTACTGTGTCAATATGGCACCGGTCCTGTGTGCACTGCGCCGAGCAAGCCAGCAGACGCTACAGTAAATCCGTTCTAAAGTCTGTTTCTTTAGGGAATCGAAACGCAAAACGTTTCCTGAAACGCTTTCATTATCCCGCGACAAATGTTCAGTTACCCATTGTCCACATCCTCCCCTTGCCAGGTGCCAGCCCTAGCCTTTTATTTTGTGTCTGGGACTCGATAACAAGAAACGTTTCTGCGCTCATCGGTAATCCCAGTACTGAACAGAGAAGGGGGTGGAGTGATGGAGGCGGTACCCTCAGAGGAGCTCTGCTAATACACTATAGCTTTGAACTGGGAGACACTGATAAAGGATAAGAGAGGTGTCTAGAGAGGAAACTAGTGGACGTGGAAGTTCTAACAAATCAATAGGAAGCACAAGGGCAGAGTAATGAAGCAGCACGGAAAGCAACAGTATTTCTGAGATGAGTTCTACAACTCAAAGAGTTTCTGTCTTTCCTCCAAAATCCCCAATGCAGCATGTTATTATGAAAAGACAGAACATGATGATAGTTTATAGCACTGTAATTGTCAAGATCTAAACTGCCCATATCCGCCTGTTCCAGCCAACCCATCCCTCCAACATACATCTCTCCGACCATTGCTTTGGATTAAATAGAGACCACAACATAATCCATGCTGGGCCTGTATCTATACAACATCTCTCTGGCTCTCACTGTAATCTGCTTTTCTGAGGTTCAGGAGGGACTGTTGTAATCTCTGAGTTGGCGTGGGCTAAAAGTATGGTCCAGGACCGCAAGATAGAGAAAACATACAAGACAGACAAAGCTGTGTGGGCATCTAGGAGGGGAGACAGGCAGGTTGATGGCGGTGGATCAATGGTCTTTGGAGTAAGCTAATTACCACAGTGGTGATTAAAGCCTGCGCTCAGCACATTCTCAGGTGAGGGCATTCCAAAGTCTGTCTGTACCAGCAATCTTCTGAGTCTACTATTTGAATTTGTTGAACAGGGTGACAAGGTTGGGAATGCCCATTATTGACCTGCAGCAGGACCTTCGTCCATATACAGGCATTGTTTGGCCACAGAGGTAACAGCAGAAAACCAATTAATCAATTGGACATTTAGCATAATGTGCTGATGAGTAGAGATTACAGGGGGCTAATCTAAAAAAAGCTAATCATTGCAACTATTAAACTCCAAACAAGTATACTACAATCAGAAGGATATAATACTTTGCATTCGATATAGTCATAAAAGTTCAAACCATTGCAGACAATGTAAAAACAAATAGACTGCAAGCCTTGATCTGACATTAAGCCTTGCATCTTGTGTACAACATCATTTGGCCAAATTCACACCTAGTGAACATCTAAAAATAAGACATGTCTCTATGGAAGGGACTTCTCTTGCTCCACTGATGATGAAGATGCAATTGTAATGTGGTGTTGCGTAACACCCGTGCACTCTCTTATGCTAAGAATTTCAGTCCATCCAAAGACAAATATTACTAGAGGTTTTAGGTGTCCTTTTTTCATTACACAATACAAATGCCAGACCCATCTGCATACGTGCAAAATCTTGCCAAACTGTAAATACGTTGAGTAATCTCATGCAATAACTATGCTGAATTTGAATATTGATCACTTGATTCAAATCTATTGTTTGCTCTGAAGGCCACAGGACAGTTCTACATTGCTGCTCCATCGTCATCAACATTGATGCAGATCTAAGTCTGTTGAATGACTACAGAATCCATTATTTATGAATCCAATGATGTGTGTGGCATATGTGTGCAAGAAATGTAATATCACTTCTACAAATCTGTCAAGCCAAAACAAGAGAACAAAGAAGTAGATTGTATAGTACTAGATTTTGAAGTAGATTTTGTGCAGGTTCTTAACAGCATGCCTTACAACATCCTGCATATCTCGATGTCTGGCTGCTTCACAAAAACTGTGAAATTTAAAAAACTTTATTGACATATTCTGAATTTGCTTTTCATGCCATTTTTACCCACACAACATTTAAAAGGATGTTTTCTAGCAAGTCAAAATCAAATATCATCATTGTAGTTCTTCTACAAACAAATGGCTACAAGTCTTGGGATTAATGGTCGTTCTGTGAAAACTTAAGAGGTGTTGGTTATTAATATCATAATCGTGTTTCCTGCAGGTCCACACATTATGTCAATCGAAGATAAGCATACTCATCCTCTAAGAACACAGTGATAACAATTTTTACTCAAACAGAGTGCTCTGAAGCCTAAATCATAACATGGGATAATTCAACAATGGCATGAAATCAGATGTGTTTGTACATGTGGTTACAACAACTGACACACACACACACACACACACACACACACACACACACACACACACACACACACACACACACACACACACAATGCCTCAATAACCCTACCACCTAGCTCTTACAACTGTGAATTGCAGATTATAGGTTCAACCACATTAAATATTTTTCTCTTTAAATGCACTATTTACAAGGACAGCTTAGTATTTATAATTTAAGAAGAGGAGGTCAGGCGATATGCTTCATGAAACGGAACCGAAACAGAACAACAAACTGGGTCGATAAATTAGTGGTTAAATGAATAGGACAAGGGCACGGCTGTTCATATGGAACGAGGAGAGAAACACCCTCTGCCTGCCCGGCTAGTCCTTTGACAGGCCCACAAACATCACTGCAGCACCATCAAGGACCTCTTCTGATTGGACACAGATGATATCATCAGATAAGAGACCAGCTCCTATTGGCTGTAGGTGATGTCACGCAGCATAAGCAGGAGGAGCGGGGAACAGACCCCACCTCTCTCCTTGGAGAAGCCTGCCGTTTCCATCCCCTGCACAGCGACTTATATTTTTCTTCGACAACAGTTGCTCAAGTTGTTTTTTCCTCAGAGTATACCTAACATATTTTTACTATAACCATTATTGACCTATTTTTTTTTTTGCTCTATACAGGTAAAAAAATATATATATATATTTTTTTTTTTTCATGTTAAAAACCCAATGGATTACACACCACATAGGTCGGTTAGTCAGATCTGTTAAATGTTAGTTTTCTTTTAAGTGTTTGAAGTTATGCAGGCTATGGGCCGAACAGCATGGCGCTAAATTTAAATGAGCATATAGGCTCATTGGATTGGGGTTTGCCAGGATTTTCAAACATAATCTGTCAACTATTAATCAATTCTGTGCATGTGTGAAATAACCAGCTTGTTCTATGTCCGTACAGAGATTAACTGGGTGTATCTCTGTCACAAAACATGTCAGTTGGTCCACCAATAAAAACGTTCCTTTGATTTTGGAACTACTCCATACGCCTAAGCCTCAAGGGAGAGTATATCCTTGCGCTGATGTTGTGAGCAAACCACTGAGGCAGAGCCCCAATGCTGCTGCCAGGAGATATGAGAGTGAGAGTGAGAGTGCATAGCTCATGCCTGAGGGGAGGACCTTGGGTGGCCTCCCTGCTTGAGTAACTGGTACTGAAACATCACTTTGAGAAAGTTCAAGAATTGGATAAACTACATAACTGTAGGCCTACTAACAGAATAAGGCTTATACACTTTGTGTTACAAAGTATGCTAGTGTGGACTCTGAAAACAAAGGCACCGAGAGCAGGGGTAGCACTGACCTGCAGCTGTCGCAGTCTGAGTCTCTCCTGAGCAGGCTCCTGAGAGACCAGCGGGAGCGCCGGCCAAGCGACAAGCTACGCGAACAGGAAGAGCGGGACGGAGGCAAGAGGAGGCCCTTGGAGGGGCAGTCCTGAACTGGCTCTTCCCCCTCTACCTGACTGGACAAAGGAGTCAACCGGTTTCGTTGACGGGGAGGTTTCTTTTCACACTTCTCATTCTGCACTTTCTCCTGAGCTCCTTCCCGGTGGCGTTTTGGAGAGGTAGCCAGCTCCTGCTCTCCATCGCTCCTCTTCTTGGTGCGGGCCCGGCTCCGGTGATGGCGAGGGTGCCTAAGGCGGCGGGACGGCCCGGGACTGGGAGAGCGAGACCAGGATTCTGTGTCGGAGGACGGGGGCAGAACGGTGAGGGTGGGAATGATGGCAGGCTGGGCCACGGTGCTGCTGTCAGGTCCTACTGGCGCTGACATAATCATTAACATCCTTGGTCCAGATTAAGAACACCGTCTTCTGTTTGGCGGTTCAAATGATGAGCACCAATTACTTCTGCTGGCTGAAGAGGTAGGTCCGACGATGACTATACTCGAGAAGAGCATGAATTATTTTAGGATAAAGCAGACCGATCCCATGTTGAAATTTTTTATCATATGATTAAGTCAACCTAATTGCCCACTTTCAGTGAAATTGAAATGAGGTCCAGAAGAACATGTCACACAACTTGTTCTCCTTTAGCAGCACTATCCTCCTAGACTTACATCTAAGACACTGTTCCTGTTCTCAGTTTGCTTACATGTCAATAAAAGTGCAGCAGGAACCAAAGTGTGGCACCCATATAGAATTTTAAAAGTTATCAAAAGCAAAGCGGTAATCGACCAATCTTTTATTGAGGAGTATCCAGCGCTGTAAATACATTCCTCTTAATTAGACCTTGGCTTGTGGTTTAAAGTCTTGCCGCTTCTTCTCCGGTATCTCTCCCCTGTCCAGCGGTTCCATGTCACCTCTCTTCGTCTCTCTTCAGTCTTCACATGGCTTGCAGTTTCATAATCATGCTCATCATGGCAATACCTCAACTTGTGGCAGGAGAGATCTAGACCAATGTGTCCCCATAGCTGGGGGCTGAAGAGAACAGACTCTGTATTCACTAAAAGGTAACAACTCAACAAGTCCCATACTGTGAATATAATTTTTTTTTAAATTGCGTAAAAGGCCTAAGTTACATGAAATCTCCACATTCTAACTCTACACATTCTAATTTTCAAGCACAAGGTTGATAATAGTGCCACTCCCTGAATAAGGTTCCAGGAATTGGAGGTATTATATGACAGTTTGCGATGAAATACTGTTTAGAGGCAGACAGATCCATTTAGGCTGCAGAGAAATAAAAATTGTATTGTTTAATTTAGTCTGTTCAATAACAAAATTAGAAACAGACAGTATAGCTCCCTTTAAACATTAAAATCCTTAGACTCCTAGCCTAACCAGTTTAATTAGAAAATTTTTATTTGATGTAGGCCTAAGCGACACGAGAGAACTGACAAACGCAACCATGGTGCTATTGCACTTGTCAACATGCACAAATGAACGGACAATTTTCAGTATCCTCGGCTCTTTGCATAACGAAAACGTAAAAACTGGAGCAATACTTCCTAACAATTCCGAACCTTCCTAAATAAATATTAAACCCAATATTTAGACCCTCATTAAATTTATCAGGCTAAGATCTTTTTCATAAGGTGTAGTGATCACAAAAACCTAAGCAACTGTTAAAGTCATGATCAGACAGACATTTCCAAATTATTACCAAGGAAAAATCTAACCATTATCACAGAAGAAAAAAACTGTACTACAAATGCGGGGAGTGTTGTGTCTGCCTGTGTTTCCTTGAATGTTTAAACTATGCATCTACAAAAAAAACAATGCAGACCGTGTGAGTAGTTGCATACATTTGTTTTTGCATTCCAATTGGGTACTTTTGAAGGGAAGACCAAGCAAGCCTGACAGTGTGTCACTATTTGCTCATCTGTTTGCACAAACCCAATCTTGGCATGTTCATATTTGCTCGAAGTAATCCATCATAATCCGTATGTTGCCCTCTGCCTGTGACTTGAAGACACTCACATTCTAAATACCAGCCAGAAAGAAAGGAAATAAATGTGACAGAGTTGAAAGCAAATTTAGGCGGAGTCCTAAGGGAAAACCGATTTAGAACTATATATAACTATGCATAAGTAAAATAAACCCAGCACTCTTATAATGAAACATAAATGGAATTGGTGGTAATTTACCGCCGAACAGACTTTTAACAGACGAAAAAGCTAAACAAACCAAGAGCCATCTTTAAACGTAACGGTGCATTGCACTGCGTCTGCCCTGGAACGTTAGTAAGTTAGACTTTGAGTTACTTCAATGTTAGTTCCCCTACCTCCCATTTGACGAATGTCCTCCATTTCTGCTGTCTTGTTCGGCTTCGTAAACAAGCCGAGCGACGGAGCGAGACGTAATATTAAAATCCACTTTTTCACAGGAACACATCAACATACCAGCCACTTTAGCCTAAAGCTAGCTAGCTAGCAAGTAGCTAGCAGAACACCCCAAAAACTCTGTAGAAAGGGTCAAAATACATTAACTAAAAAGCTAATGCTTCCCATATTAAGCAGCGTATATCTAGTCTTATACAATTCATTAATTTACCAATCTAGGTCATCAAGTATATACATTAACTTGCTAAAGTTAAGCTAGACAACTAGCTACCTTGTTCGGTTGTTAGCCACCTACACAACCTTTTTGTCAATTCGGGGTCCCACTTCGTTGAGCGGGGGGTTGTAGAAATATAATCAGTTTTCTATTGGTTATTTGTACAATTTTTCTATTTGAAATTACACAAAATATATGTATAACGGATACAATTTAAAAAATATATTTTATTTGTATTCATTAGCTTAAAAACGTTTACATTGACACCACTCACTAACTCAGCTCCCCTCCAAACAAACTTTTTGGTATCGCCTGAGAAAATAACTGTTCCAAGCCACAAAGAGTAAAGAGGATGCGAGAAGTCGGATCCCTGCACGTCTACGCATGACACCAACCGAGTAGTATGGGTTTATTCCAGGCAAGCACAATGTATACAAAATCTCAAATTGTACATTAAAGGTAGCTACTTACTCAAAAGCATAACCTTAAACCGAGCTGTTGTTTTCTGCAGCACCATGGACAGCGCATTACCGGAGTAAATCGCAAATCACGAAAGGCTATATATTTCAAATAATAGGCCTAGTTCACTATTTAGAAAATTTTACCTTATTCTGTCTCAAGTCATCAAGATAGTTATAACATCCATTTGGGGTACCTTTGAGTAATTAAGTGTTCCGGTTTAGCTGAAATGCGAACTGTTCACTGTGAAATTGATAGGAGAAAGCCGAGGGTTCTTGAGTAGAGTTAGAAGTTAGAAGTAATTCGCGCATTGCAATCCCCTATATGTTTAACAATTTTAACTTTAGTGCCGGTTGACATAGCTTGTAAACTTGATCGAAAATATTATACACCTTTTTTTTTTTTTAAATGTCATTAATGTTACGAGTAATTGTCTTCACAAAGGGAGATGCTGTCTGCCGTACCTATTGAGTTGTCTGCCACCAAACAGCGAGGCTATTGTGCCCCCATGCGTCTAAATGTTTAACCTGCATGCTCAACACAATTCAACAGCTAAGGACTAAGCCAAATAAGTGGTCAAGAAACAGAGAAACAGATCTTACCTTCTGGAGGTCCATGTATTATTGCATTTCTTTGCCTGCGGAAGTATCACATCTCTCTCTCTCTCTCTCTCTCTCTCTCTCTCTCTCTCTCTCTCTCTCTCTC
>JAVQIZ010162898.1:0-10534 GCA_036023535.2 Galaxias brevipinnis
TAAACCTAATTTACCGTTTTTTTTTTTTTGTTATTTTTTTCTAAAGATTTTGTTTGTGTCAGAGTAACTGCCCAGTGTTTTGACCCCCCCCCCCCCCCTCTCTCTCCCTCTCCGTAGCCTCGGAGATCCAGATGATGACCCTGCCCCACACTCAGTATGTCATCGCTGAGGCCGGTGCCCCTGTCTCAGGAGTCAGCAGCGGCCCCATGAAGACGGTGAGGGACACCAATCTATACACTTGGGCCCTGACTGCCGTTCAGCTAGAAGGATCCCATGTTAACCACTGTCAATCAAATAGTTTATTATATTTCATTTGTATAATAGCATTTTTCTGATTTGTGTGTGTGTGCGTGTGTGTCTCTGCCACTAGACCCACTATGTGATCTCGGAAGGTCAGGGTGAACTGGAGGCGAAACAGGTTTCTGTCCCTCAGGGCACCACGGAAACAGAACACCTGGAGCAGCAGCAGCAGCAGCAGCAACAGCAGCAACAGCAGCAGCCAGCCAATCAGCAGGCCACTACACAGTACATCATCACCACCACCACCAATGGCAACGGTGCTAGTGAGGTTCACATCACCAAGCCCTGACATCTGACCAATGGCAGCTCATTCCCTCGCACTTAGTTCAGCCCCTAAAGACTGGTACTGCATGTAGCCCTTTCCAACCAGCAAGTTGGTCACGAGAGACGGACAGCAAGACACGCGCATACATATTTACATTAATTATTTTCCAATGTACAGTACATGCACAGTCCTGAAATGCTGAGCTCAGATTGATGTAGATCTTATTAACCACACTGTTTTGTGTCTTCTGAGGGTTATGAATTTGTTTCAAAGTCCTTTGAAGAATTGGCAGATGTCAAAAGGGCCTTGACGAGCCAGTAATGTGGAGTTTTGTTATGTTTTTGGAACAAAAACGGCTATTTATTATACATTCACACAATCGGACAGTAACACCATACATTTATTTTTCAAGTGAAACACTGGAAAGCCTTAGTATGATTAGTTTCCCTGAAAAGTTTTCACTGTAGTTTCATATGCTGTAAGAGATCTGCACATCCCCAATTCCTTTTGCCCTTTTATGGTGATCATGTCCTTGATTATTCCTGTAATAACGTGCGCGTGCACACACACACACACACACACGCACAGAGACCTTGCTGATATGTGTTTTAGTTTACATTTTAAGTTTTTACATTTTAGAAAGGAATCTTTTTTTTTCTTTTTTTTTTTTCAAAGAAAGTGATTACATCGAGGCCATCTTGATTGTCCAAGATTCTGATCTAATTTAATCTTTGATTCTTTTATTTATTTTCTCAGTGAGGGCAGGTCGCCAGGGGTAACGGTGGTGCTTTAGACTGCTGTCAAACTACTTGAACATTGAACGAGACTTGCGTCGGAGTAGGCAGGCACTTCTCTGTTTAGGATTGGTAGACTAGAAGTAACATTTGCTAAACTTGCTGTTCAAACATTCAAACAGCGTTTTATATTTAAGTTTCCTATGGATCTCAACGTGGATGCCCCATTTGTGATGTAAGTTAAAAAGAGCCTAAAGCAAACCACTGCAAACCACACCAGCCTCTCTGTTTAACCTTAAACCCTTAAAGGACCTCTGGTTTACGAGTTTAACTCTCTCCTCTGGACTTCAAGACAATTGATTGTGTAATATATGGTGCTTGGCACAGAACAAAGGCCCCCATATGGCTACAATAGTGTGGACCCACACATTCACTATTTATATTGGTCTATAAGAAATAGACTTGTACAATGTAAAATGAAGAAGACACCTAGAATTTCCCTTGTGTACAGTGATTCCCAGTATTGTTACAGGTGAACGTGTCCTGTTTGAATGGCGTTGCAAAATTAAATTCTTTTATATCTATACCCACTGCTTTGACAGTTTTTTTTTTTATATATTTGTTTAGATTATTTTGTGGGTAAAATCTGTGCACAGAACTTATTTCTGCTGTCCACATTGACACCAAATTAAAAAAAACTGGAAAGTATACAAGCAGGGTGAAAGTTTCAACCTTTAAAAAAATATTTTGTATATCGATAGACCTAAGCAGAAGTTTTCTGAATGTCTGTCTGAATTATTTGACATTGCAAAACAACTTGTGTTCAGATATTGTTTGCCTGAGTTTAAGTTGTCCATTTTGTTAGGTGGCAACATACAGAACAACTTGTGGGAATTTTTAGACAACAGATTACCACGGCCCTGCTGTGTGTGAGTCAACACACTAAATCAAAAGGCCTGTTTAAGGCGACTGGTTGACAGGTAAACTGGTGATATTTACCTGGAGGCGTACTTCTCAGGTGTGTTCTGAGCACTCCCTCTTGTTACTGGGCGGGGCAGCAGGCCCGAAACAATAAGTCACCAATGCCCTTAATGCATTCCGTAGCAGTTTGATGGAATGTGGTAGAAAGAATCTACACAACATTTAGCCAAGTTAATTTAACTACCTGCGAAACCTGCTCGACAAGCTTGGTTTGTCGTAGTACTATAACCACTGACAGCAAAGAAATCGTTTTAAAACTTGTGTGTCTGTGTATCTGCATCGGACCCAATGGCCCGATGCTTCCTATTACCTCTGTCTGCCATAATTGTCAGGGAGGGAGAGAGGTCGAGAGGGCAAGGTCACTCTTTTGGTGGGGGCTTAATGACCGCATGACGTTTGATAGACTGAAGGAGGACAAGGAGATGGGGAGAGGAACAAGGAAAGAGAATGGAGAGACTTTGCAAAGATGTCAGGAACTCCAGAGGTCAGTGCCTTTCTTTCATGCTGTCTGTATTTATTTATTTATTTATTTATTTAATTTTTAGATTTTATTTTACTGATTTATACAGGGTTAACCGACTGAGACCCGGTCTCTTTTACAGCAGTGCCCTGTTTAAAGGCAGACTATATAAATTGCAACAAAATTATGATATAAAATTAGTTTTTTCATTTATCCGAGGGACAAAAACTGAAAGCTGATTTACTAAGGTTCATTTATATATGAAAGGATCTCAACTCGTCTGAAATGCGTTCTTTATTTGACCGTTCCATCGACTACTTGAGATGTAATGGTATGGTCACAGGTGGGGTACGGAGAAGAGGAAGTTTTACAAAGGTCTATACTTGTGCTATTGCTTTCACATCACTACACTTAGGGCCAACATGTTCTGCTCTGTTTGACAGAGATCTGTCAACAAGCTGTCATGCTGTACATACTGCTGCTGACTCTAGATCCAAGGCCAAAGTTTTACAGTTGTTTAGTCAGCATAATATATGCAGTATATAATTGTACTGACTGACATACCTGTGTTTCAAAGTGTAGTTTGTATTAATTATGTCTTCATTTGGAATGCTGTCAAACTAAAGCCATGACTTGTGTTTTTGAGCAACAAATACCGCACAACAACAACCTTGAATTAAAATGTGTTATTGTTTGGCGCCAAGTGAAGCCAAATACAAAAATTGGGATTCTAATGTAAGATATTTCACACACAAAAAAAGGTTAACACGCCATGCATCTCCTTTTTTACGTCTCCATCACTCCATCTCTTCCTGATAGCGCAGCTCTCCCCCACTCTTCACTGACGTACCACCACAAGCCCACTCCAAGCCCTGGTCTTGGGCTCCGAGGTCACTTCCCCGCCGGAGAGCATGGCACACTGTGGCCCTGGCGGCCGCAGTGTGGTCCATCTGCCAGGTGGAGGCGCCGTTGCACCACTCTCTCAGCTTGTCTCAGATGGGCTGGAGGTTGCTGCTGGTCAGCATGCTGGGGATAGGCCTGGCTAGTGCTGTTTGTGGCCTGGCACTCTGCCCCAGGCAATGGGGGAGACAGGTGAGTCAGAGCACCTTTAGTTGGGATCTCTGGTGAATGTTTGCAGGGAAGTATGCGCACACTAAAACTTTACCAAGAGGCCGGACGGAATAAATGAGCCTCACAACAGTCTGAACACCGGTCCGACTGTGCACCTTTTGTCTCTGCCCTATGCTCCCAGCCTCCCACAGGTTTGAATGTTTTGAGCACTGTTTTCTTTTATTAAGTAGAGGATGCTTAATATTCCTGCATCGTCTGTTATCAATGTTTCTGTTTGTTTGGTGTCTGCCTAGTTGGCGACAGCTCAGCTGACACGGACAGACACTGTGAATCAATGCACAGTGGGCAAATATTCCTGGTGAGTCACATCTCAACAGCGTTTATTATGTCCTCAAAAAACATCTGTCACTTCAGTCTTTTTCAGATCCCTTTATTTTTTTTTACCACTTTTTACTTTTATTTTCAAACTGTTTCCTTCTCTCTCTTCTTACCCTAACCTTTTTGTTTTCCCTTTACCTCTGCCCTCGGTCTCTCTGGTTTCCAGGGTCTCCAGAGAGAACACCACACCAGCCCACCGTGTCCCGTTAAGTCATGCCCTGGCAGACAGCCTGCTGCTCTGCCTCCTCCAGGAGCCTCTGATGGAGCCCAGCCTGCCCCACATCCAGGCCCTGCACTCCAGACTGGAGGTCAGTCGATCAGCTGCCACACCAAGGGGTGACAATGGCTGTCCTCTGCTCTTCCCTTTTCATGGAATAATGTATGGTACCAACAAAAATTACAGCACTAACGTCCAGCACTAGCTCTCACCTGTCTTCGCTGTCAATGTCTATCTATCTTCACCGTTAATGTCGGTTTGCTTTTAGAACAACACTGTTGTACCTTTGCTGGTAGCAGTATAATAGCTCTACTTCCACTGGAGAGCTCTATTATGGCAGGGTTCTGTTTTAGATAGGAGTCCTAATTGGTTCCACGCCGTGCTCTGGGGGTACAGCAGGTATTCCAGCCTGGAGGTAATACACACATCATGGCTGTCAGCCAGTCTCTGATCACGCTGCACAGGGGGATCACTCTATTCTCTCCTTTTATCCTCCATTTATTTTCTCTCTCTCTCTCTCTCTCTCTCCCTTTCTCCCCCCCCCTCTCCTCTCTATCTCTCCCCCTCCTTCCACATTTCGATGTCTCCAACAGGCCGTTTGTCAGACCTTAGAGAGGGCTGATGTCCTGTCCAAACGGGAGGAGACATGGCCGGAGGGCAGAGCCGATGAGGAGGGCGACCCCCTGCTGACAGACAAGGTGAAGCATGTCAGGAGCTACTTACAGACGAGGTGAGCTTCCCCGCCCTGCAGACTAGTGCTCCGCTGCTTTGGGCGCTGCGGAGAAAACACTCAGCTCTCTGCATCTTCAGAGATTAGTAGTAAAACTATGATATACCATTGAAAAGTGAATTCACGGTTTTTCAATGTGGTTATTCAACATGTTTTTTTATTTAATCCCTCTTGAAAAAAAGAAAATATATAATAATATATAATACCTTACCACTGAAACATTCTCATTTCTAGCACTGCACTTGAAGCATTGAGATTTCAGTGATGCTGAATATGTCTGAATCCCTGGGTGTTGCTGTCTCCCTGTCTCGCTCTCCTTTCAGGACCAGGTCGCTGCGTCGGCTCCACCAGGTGCAGGGCGACCTGGAGAGCCGTTTGAAGTCCCTGCTGGTGGATCTGGAGGGCCAGTGGGCTCAGCTGGAGGAGCTGCACACCAGGGCCACTCTCACCAAGCACGAGGATCCCCAGGGGCCCTGCCAAGGAGATCTGGACTCTGTCAGGAAGGACACTCAGGTGGGATGTGTCACCCAAGCTGTGTGTGTGTGTGTGTGTGTGTGTGTTCGTGTGTGTGTGTGTGTGTGTGTGTGTGTGTGCAATTCTACGTAATCTCTACTCTTGTTTGTAACTTTGTATGTATAATTGTGTTTTTGTGTTGCTGTGTGGTACAGTGTGCGTCCACCATGCTGGATACCTACAGGAGTAAGCTCCAGGAGTGCCAGCAACACCACACAGAGAGCACACGACTCCTGCAAGTAAGGCTCTGCTTTCAAACTCTCTCCATTGTGAGGTAGACTAGCCACGCCACTCTGCTCTCAGTCACCTGCTCACTATATTAAACTTGATATTAAACTTTGCTCGTCTAGAAACCCAAGGACACTTTACAAATTAAAGGAGCCATTATAGACATGGCATTGTTTGGGGGCATTCATCGTGGCTATTCACCTTTGCAGGTTATAATGAATGTGATTACTTAAGTCGGGGACATGGTCATGAACCAACCTCTTTTTTTCTAAGAGGCTTTGTGAACACAGTTTTCTCTTTTGCCAGGAGCTGTCCTGGAGTCACAGTCACGCTGTGAGTCACAGTCTCCACAGTAACATGGAGTCAGTCTGGCCTGAGATGCTACTCCAGTGGAACATCGAGCAGGTAGAGTGAAGTACAATATGTTACAGTACAGTACAGTGAAGTAACAACCAGTACAATACAATACATTACAATACAATACGATACAGTGCAGAACAATGCAGTACAGTTCAGTACATTACGATACGAGATGATTTCCCTCTAATGTGTTCACATCAGTGTGCTTCATGGGGTTTAATGTTAGCTCATAGGGATGGGTTATTTATCTCACATGAATAGATTTATTATAGAGAATCTGTTAGGAGATATTTAAGAATCAATGCCACTTTTTAAAATGTGATGACAACAGTCAAGGTTTTGCATAAGACATTAAATAGGAAGTTGACAGCATGCTTGTCTGCTATTGCTGTCTAAATAAACAATAAACAACCAACAACAAACAAACCTGTCTATTTTACTCAGTTTGACCAAGTCCAGCAGAGCTTTCTGTCTTTGGAACAACAGACAACCACCTTTCAGGCCCATCTGGGGGGTCTGAGCAGAACCCAGGACACGGGGCCAGGAAAGGGGCCCCCGACTCACACTGGGCCCCTGGGCTCTTGCTCTTGCTCTGCCTCTATTTCCGCCCCCTGCTCTTGTCAGTGCAGGCAGTCCCCTGCTGTTCCGCCAGAGTACCTGACTCCCTCCCCTTCACCCACTTTGTCGCGCCTCCTCGCCCCTGTGCCGGACATGGAGACCCCCCTTACACTGTGTGAAAGGTCAGCCCTGCAGCTCACCACAGCTATTGGACGCCTCGGTAAATCGGGGCAGAGGAAATGAACTTTGACCCTCACAAGGAAGTACCAGGCTCTTGCCAGAGACTTGAATCAATGTACATACTGTTTAAAAACGTTATTATATTATGTTGATTTATATTATAAAATGTTGGTCTAGTGCATTTGCATGTTCATTGCTTCTAATTTTTTTTGTATTGTTTCCATTTGTTATTTGCAATGTTGAAATTAATATGACTAATAATGACTGCACTGAATTATTGCAGATTGCACGTTTTATTACTTTAAATTACACGTTTTGCTATATACATTTGAAATACCTTTAAAAAATAATAGAAATTGCTCTTGGAATGTTTTTTCTCAACCACAAGGGGGCAATACACCATCAATTATCACAAGCAACACCACTATCGAACCTGTCCAACATTTACAAACGTTTTCCCACTCCAATTCTGGTCGCACCAACGCTTCAAAATATACTGTACTCTGTCATTTCAAATACCTCTGTCAGTATGCACTAAGGACTCATTTTCCATGAATTCACTTTTATAAGAGGAAGGAATGGTCTGTACCATTCATGCACATGGCCAATAAAGAAAGTTCTAAAAGAGATTTGACATTCACCACGAGACGTAATATGGCATCTGGATGTTGTCATAAGAATGACCATGATTAATGTTATACTTTATTTTATCTTTTGATGTTTGTTTTTTTTGTTGCTGTTTTGTTTCTTTGAAGCCCCACCTTAAATTGATTGATTGTTAATTATATGCAGTACATTTATTTACCAAACTGTCTAATTGCATCGTTCATCTTGACCTGAGTCGATGACGCTTAGATTGATGAATCATTAGATTCTGTATTAAATAAACACGTGTCCCATAATTTTGATGTTAGCTGTCAGATTTCTTGTCCAACTGCTTTCCCTGACGTATCGGTTGATCATTTCTGGGTTCAGATGAAAGAAAGACCGTCATGAAGGAAAAGGTCACAAGGTTAAACAATCCCAGTCTTTCTTTTTATCTTTCTTCAACCACCCGCCTCCCCCCTCCGCCCCCTCCTTGTCTCTACGTATCATTTGGAATGTCTGAGAAGGCCCTGAACCCCTTAAAGTGGGGATTTCAGGTTGATGGAAAGGGGGAGGGAGGGATGGAGGGAGGGATGGAGGGAGGGAAGCAGAGGGAGGTTGGGGAGCACGGAAGGTCAGTGCCGGAAGGCTTTCTGTTATTACTAAAATCTCAGCAGTCCCCAGGACCTTCTTTGAAAGACATGAATGTCTTTGATCCAAATTCAATTACCCAGCAGCAGCAACAGCCAACATGTTGAAGACAAACTGGGTCACCTTTTTGGGAGTATATTCTATAAAGGTCACTGCTTTTTTTTTTTCTTTGGGAGCAGAGGAACCCAAGCACGCTTTGCTCTAGAGCGTAGGGCGAAACGCATAGAAAAGAAAGGCGCATTCTTCACGTGCGTTTGTGTATGTTTTAAATGACCCCCTGTGTTGAAGTCATTCTTAGAAGCTGGATATTTCTTAGGTATGATTTAGGAATTCAAGCGGTTAGTGTTTATGAGTTAGCTGGGAAGAATGCCCAAGGAAGTCCTACTTGTTAGGTGAGCAAAATAAGCCATTGCAGCTCACATGATAAGAAACGTTTTCAAATGCATCTCTATCAACTATATATAACCGTATTTTAACACACTAAGTAGTAAGATAAAAGAAAAAAAGTGTTGAGATAAGCTTCCACAAAATTATTCTGTTCAACAGAAATAGAGCTCCTGCCAGAAATGGAATACTCCGTCCAGAAACATCCAACATTAGCTTTTTTAAAAGCTGTATTTCCTCTCATGATAGGCTGCATAGTTCCCATTTCCTATTTGCTATGAAGGTGGGGTTATTTGTCATTGTAACATCCTGTGGGTGGGACAGGGTCAAGGACTGGGGTCTGTTAATCGATAGTGTTGCAAGCGAAGGACTGCACCTGTTTATTTCCTTCACCTCTTGGAGGAGGAGGTTGGGTGGGGCCTACAGCCGAAGCACCCCCTGAAGGTTGTCGAGGAGAGTGGAATGTGAAAGGAACGCCACAGGATTCAAACTGTCACAACACCACAGACACAAACACACCACGTCCCAGGCAGATGGAGGGGGTAAGGAGCTAGTCTGAGACTGAGTGTGTGTGTGTGTGTGTGTGTGTGTGTGTGTGTGTGTGAGAGAGAGTGTCGATGTGTGTGTTTTGCGTTGGTATGTAATAGGGAAGGAGTATAAAGAATATTGTCAGACCAGGAACAATGCTCTGGAACTGAATAAAACCCCCTGTGGAGTAATGTGACATGGGTTTGTAATATTTACCATATATTAATAATTACAATGAATGGAGTGGATGACTTTGACGGCAATATAGAGCAATGTTTGTATGCATTCATTCACATTCCAGTCACATCACAAAATGCTTTTTGTTGCACACTTCAAAAGGGAACCGTCATCGAGTCGGTTCGAGGGAAATGCAACAAGATGTTTTTCCGTCTTAAAACATCCTACAGTGTTAGCGAGCCCTACCACTCCACTGTGGAACATTCCCCTGCTATCTGTTCTGATGAACCCTTCGTGCCGAGCATTACTGCTTTATGATGTCATGTCTATGGACATCCATGGGCAGTGGAAAGGCAGTGTTTTGAGAGACAGAGAGAGATAGAGAGAGAGGGGGGTATAACATTACATAGTCCAGAAGTCTGTGCAGTAATCTACACAGAAGATGCCGACTGTTACAACATGCAAAGTTCCTTGTAAGTCCACTTTTAAAATGACATGGATATGTTTAGTATGCTATTGTGCCTTTCACATTGAGATTCAAATTGCCCATGTTGACCCTCTTGTGCACTCTCTCCAGGTTTTAAAGTCTCTTTGGTAGACAACATGTCTGAGAGTGGAAACGTGCCAAACCGACAAGGCAATAGTGTGGAATTCACGAAGTTTAGAGAATAATGCAATCACTAACAACAATGGAAAGTTATTTCTGAACACTAGTGCCATGGTTTGCTTGTTTTTCATGAATGAGTGAAAATAATATTGCATCCCTATTAACGGTGGATAGTGAACAATGCAAATGTTTTGACTGCTTGTGTTTTTAGTCGCTTATGCTTCATGAAGTTCCGAAATAAGGTTTAGACTACCAGTGGCCTTCACAGAGAAGCCCAGAAGAGAGCAAGAGGACAGGCTATTTTCATGCTGGCCCAGGGCGCATGTTGTCTCTGAAAATATGGTTCAACACAGAGGTCAATCCTTTGCCTTATCCGGGCAATTACTCAGGATCGCGTTACACATAGCTTACATTTGAACTGGCTCCCTCTGCAATGGTGCTGCTGTGTCATACACACTGCAGCCTACTGTAGTTAGAACAGCTCCTCTCTCTCTCTCTCTCTCTCTCCCTCTCTCTCTCTCTCTCGCAATCTCTCTCTCTCTCTCTCTCTCTCTCTCCCTCTCTCTCTCTCTTTCGCAATCTCTCTCTCTCGCTCTCTCTCTCTCTCCCTCTCTCTCCCTCTCTCTC
>JAVQIZ010162909.1:0-22927 GCA_036023535.2 Galaxias brevipinnis
ACAACTTATACAAACAGCCTCTTCTACCTCCACTGTCTTTGTCCATAGTTACTTCCATGACGCTTACATAACGTACAGTAAATATAAAATTTAAAGCGGCTATATGCAACTTTTTTATCAATACCTTTCTACAGTTTGCACATTGCAATGTCTGAGAGAATGAAAAAATTGCCGTTCAGATCAGTCCTCTTGAAGTCTTAATATTTAACAACTCATTTTGTCTGCCACCGGTTACGATCTCCTGCGAAACGGTGACGAATTGCTTTATGACACAAGGAAGTGCGTCAAAAAATCAGGAAGAGAATATCATACTCGGAGTATAGTTGTTGATCATGCCAGCAACCATGAGCATTCTGCAAGGGTTAGTCAAAAATAATTACACTAAGTAAACGGTAGGGATCCCAAAAACCACATAGTCGCTTTAATAGTATGCTTTGGGAATAAGACGATGGACTACAGTAGATCCAGGGCAGCAATTGCGTCTGGTTGTGTAGGTCGGTTGTCTAATGTAACGTGTGTGTGTGTGTGTCAGGTACTTTGAGGCGGTGCAGGCCAAGGAGCAGCGGCGGCAGCAGCGTCTGCGAGTCCACACCAGCTACGACGTGGAGAATGGGGAGTTCCTTTGTCCGCTCTGCGAGTGCCTCAGCAACACTGTCATCCCCCTGTTGCCCCGGGCAACCACCGCCGGCAGGTAACCCCCCCCCCACAGCTGGTTTATGTGTTACGTCTGTTACTTTATGAACTGTTGTAAGGTGAGCTTTATTGTCTCCTAGATGGAGCTGGGATTCCCTGTTTCTATTAGTGTGTGTGTGTCACGTCAATCCGGTCCTTGTTGTTTAAGCCTGCATCTCTCTCCTGGTCTGCCTCCTCTCTGGTCGTGTCAAAGCGGTCCCTGTTGTTTAAGCCTCTCTCCTGTTCTGCCTCCTCTCTGGTCGTGTCAAAGCGGTCCTTGTTGTTTAAGCCTGCATCTCTCTCCTGGTCTGCCTCCTCTCTGGTCGTGTCGAAGCGGTCCTTGTTGTTTAAGCCTGCATCTCTCTCCTGTTCTGCCTCCTCTCTGGTCGTGTCAAAGCGGTCCTGTTTAAGCCTGTGTCTGTGTCTCCTCTCTGGTTGTTTGATGTAGTTGTGAGCAGCCGGGTCTGGACCAGTGGCTGAAGACCACGGGCCAGCAGGTGGCAGCGCTACACGCAGCCCACAAGAAGCTGCAGCCAGCCAGTGAGTCCACCACCACCTTTTAAACAAGATCAAGCACGTCGCCAATCACTGTTTATTGACCGTGTGTGTGTGTGTGTGTGTGTGTGTGTGTGTGTGTGTGTGTGTGTGTGTGTCCTAGGTGCGGAGGCGGTGGCGGAGGCTGACAAAGAGGAGGAGGTCCCGTCTCCCGAGGGCTTCATGGTGGATCACATTCCCACGTCAGTCTCAACATACATGTTAACTTTTGCCCATCACATATTTATCCATGAAACAATCCTTTATTTATTTGCACATCTTAATAACATGCGTCCCCTGTTTGGTTGGTTGCCACAGCAACCCGTACTCCAGCACCATCAAAGAGATGCTCACCACGTTTGGGACGTCCACCTATAAGGTCGGCCTGAAGGTGCACCCCAACGAGCAGGACCCCCGCGTGCCCATCATGTGCTGGGGCAGCTG
Source organism: Galaxias brevipinnis (assembly GCA_036023535.2). Taxonomy (NCBI): domain Eukaryota; kingdom Metazoa; phylum Chordata; class Actinopteri; order Galaxiiformes; family Galaxiidae; genus Galaxias; species Galaxias brevipinnis. The sequence goes on from JAVQIZ010162909.1 coordinate 1,651, forward strand.
TGCCTACACCATCCAGTCTATAGGTACACACACACACACACACACACACACACACACCCCTTAGGTTTTACTGTCTCTCTCTCTCTGGTCTTACTGTCTCTATGCTTAGACTAGCCTTTCTCAAACTTCTTTGTCCTGGGGCCCAGTAAAGTCAGAGTTTGGGTTTACATGACCCACCACAACTACTTATGAACAATTCTTATGAACACTCCCAACACAAATGGTTTTTTTTCTATCTTTTTTGTTTTGTCCTTTTTTGGGGGGCTAAATGAACTGCTAACGGTGCAACACTGCCCCAACTTAAAACTGTTCAACACGTTTAAAGTAATATATATTTATTTATTTTTACGTTAATGACCCCTTCCATCCTTAAGTATTCATTGCTATTATACAACGGCAACATACAGCCACCTGCGATCACAATATAAAGACCAACACAGTAACATATCTGGGTGGTAGATGTAAAAGGGTGGAAATGCACGCAGAAATGGCGTCCATGTAACCATGGAAACTTGCTCTCCCCCTCACTCCTGCCTGGCTGCCTAAAACTGGCTAGCAATCACAATCATAGTGCACACACATTATTTAGAGGAGAGATCGCCGCCTTCACGAGTTTTCTCAACTCCCAGTGCCTCCTCTCCATTCATTCCCTATATAAATAGTTCAACTTCTGCTTAAGCGCGGTGCTCGTTAATGTCACTTTTTTTTAGAGACTCTAAACCTATTTTGACTTGTGCTCTGCGGACCGGCAGTTACCTCGTCCAGGGTTTGAGAGACGCTGGCTTAGACCATCCAGTCTTTAGGTACAGAGAGGGCTGGTAACACACACACACACACACACACACACACACACACACATCTTAGGTTTCCCTATTGTCTCTCTGGTTGCACCATCCAGTCTACAGGTAAAGTTTGCTGACTTCTTATCTAACTCTGTCTTTGTGTTGATTTCCAGAGAGGCTTCTCGTGGATGAGGAGAAGCCTTTATTTGGAAGTTTACCTTGCAGACAGGTAAATTATATTTTAGCATCACTGCTGTTCTTTCGAAATACTCTGTCCCATTGTTTTACTGTTGCTGTACAACAGGCAGGTTCAGGAATTGAGGGAATGTTATCTGTGTGCGTGTGCGTGTAGGACGACTGCCTGAGCTCCCTGACCAGGTTTGGGGCAGCGTGTTGGAGTGCTGCCTCCCTGCCCACAGTGCAGGCCCACTTCATCAGACTGCTAGCAGGTACACACACACACACACACATCTCCTCCCCCCGCTCCCATAGAACTACAAGCCCATGGGAAAAGGAGACGTCACATATGGACAGGGTGTAAGTCCAGGTTACTAGATGTGTGTGTCTGTGTGTCGTTGTACAGCCTTGGTTCCTGACCCTAAGGTCGAGGATTCTCCGTGTATCCTGGACATCGATATGTTCCACTTACTGGTAAGTTGACACACACACACACACCCCTCTTTTCTGTCATGCCCCTACATGAAACCTCTGGTACCCTCTGTCTCTATGAGCCTGCCCTTAATGGACCTTAATGATGTTATCAGACCTGCTCCTGTTACGCCACGAACCAGAAGTTTAATTTCCCCTCTCCTTCCTGCCCGCCGTCCAACAGGTGAGCAGCGTCCTGTCACACGGCTCGGTCCACTGCCAGGATTGGTCGGGGCGGAGCTCGGACGCCGCCCAGCAGCACCTGCTCCACCTGGTCACCGTGGCCCACCTGGTCCAGGTGCTGCTCAGCTCCCCGCCAGGTGAGGAGCGCCTCCACACACACTCACACACACACACACACACTCACACACTCACACAGCATGCTTACAGAGGAGGAAATAACCGCTAAGCTTTCTCCTTGTTGTGTTAAATGAGGGGGTAAAATTGTGTAATGGCTGTGTCTTTGTCACCAATAATAAGACAACTGATATTTGAAAATAAATCAATGAGCATTCGATAGTTGTATTTAGAGAACTATAGAAAGAGAATGTGTGGGTGTGCTCCCATTAAGACTTGTTTACAAACGTGTGTGTGTGTGTAGTGGAGGCCACCATGGAGCAGGAGAGTGGAGGAGAAGAGCGTGAGGAAGAGGAGGCCGTCTGTCGTCTCTACAACACCCTCAGAACACACCTGGGCAGGTGAGGCAACAACAACATCACACACACACACACACACGCATAACACATTGTCCACGTCTCACACACACACACACACACACACAACAGACACAAACACAAGCGCTTTCTCAGTATACAAAGTCAGTTGAGTGTCCTGCTGTGTTTCTATCTTCATGATCGGCCAGTTGTAATCCATAGTGTGTGTGTGTGTGTGTCGTCAGTGTGCTGCCTGATGTGAGCTCGGGCTGGCACCTGTGGCGATGCGTGAAGGCTGGCGTCCTGCCTTACCTGAGAGGAGCGGCCATCTTCTTCCACCACCTCAACGGAGTGACCTCACCCCCCGAGCTGCACGGTGAACACACACACACACACACACACACACAATCACACAATCATTACATCCAACTATTCACGCACACTCTGTGTGAGTGACCCGTTATTAAAACGGGTGCAAACAGACACACACACACACACACTCACACACCCTCTCTTTCCTGGATGTACCTACACTGCTGGCTGCAAACCTTGTCTCACGCCTTTTCTATTGTTTACCATATTTTGAACAGGCACAAACACACTCACTCCTCCTCATCAATGTTTTGTTTGCTAATCCACTTGTTTATCTTGTCTCTGTGTGTAGTTGCTGGGCCTGGCCAGTGGGAGGCGCTGTGCGGATACCTTGGCCTGCCCTCCAACCTACTTCATCTCTATCACAGCCAGCAGCCGCTGCTGGAGTCATTACTGCAGGGGTAATCCACGCACACGCACACACACACACACACACACACACACACACACACAGTCTGTTCTCCCATCTCACTCCCTCTGTACTGTAGAGCCTAAAGACTTGCTGTTTGTCCTCTTGGCCTGTAGGTGGTGCTCTCACCCTGCTGTGAGAGAGATGCTGCAGGGAGCTGGGGTTCTCATAAGGTAATAGTGTCACAAGGCATGTTAAATATTTGTGTTAGTATCTCTTTGGTTTAATTTAGCAATTAGTTAACTGGTGTAAATCTGTGATGTATGGTGAATATCTCAAGAATATTGTTATCTTTGGCAACAGTTTCTGGTGCAAGTTTGTCACTTCTTATCGGTTAATTAGCAAAGGCCTTTATCTGAATATTAGTATTCACCGCTAACTAGGTTGTGTGTGTGTGTGGGTGTGTGTGGGTGTGGGTGTGTTTAGTTTCCCTCGCGAGTCCAACCGCCTGATAGAGCTGCCAGATGACTACAGTGCCCTCATCAACCAGGCTTCTAGCTTCACGTAAGTACACACACACACACACACACACACACACACACACACACACACAGAAATTGGTATTCCACCTTGAACCTTGGCTAAAGGACCTTAGCGCTGACCCCAGATTCACTGGCAGTTGTCTTTTTAAAACTTCCTCTTGACCAACCGCAGCTGTAAATGCCCACCCCCGCATCTTAGCTAATGCCCCATCCCCCCTTGTGTCCCCAGGTGCCCCAAGTCGGGAGGGGACAAGTCCCGCGCGCCCACACTGTGCCTGGTGTGTGGCACCATGCTGTGCTCCCAGAGCTACTGCTGCCAGACGGAGCTGGAGGGGGAGGACGTGGGCGCCTGCACGGCCCACACCTTCGCCTGCGGGGCTGGAGTGGGCATCTTCCTCAGGTTGGCAAAACTACCACTAAAACCATGAAGTGTGTGTTGTCTGTTCTCTGTAGCGATATGTGTTTTACACCATTACCGCCCCTTCTATCTCTCTCTCTCTCTCTCTCTCTCTCTCTCTCTGTCTATCTCTCTATCTATCTCTCTCTCTCTCTCTCTCTACTCCCAGGGTGAGAGAAAGTCAGGTGTTGTTCCTGGCTGGTAAAACTAAGGGCTGCTTCTACGCCCCTCCCTACCTGGACGACTATGGCGAGACAGACCAGGGTCTGAGGTGAATCTCTCTCTTACACACACACACACATACACACACACACACACACATACACACGAACACACACACACACACACACACTTTGTCATTTGGTGTAAGCCAGTTTTTCCTAACGCCGGGGATCGTCGGGAATGACTGCAAGGCTGCGGCCACTAGAAGCGAATTCCTGCACACCGGTCACCAAGCGTTCCTGCTCCTTTGCACGTTTGTTACCACATTTAGAGCTGATCTTTCTTTATCATGGGTAATTCAATGACCTAACTGGTTTTCAACGTAATGTGTTCTGCAACTGCAGGCAACATTTAGGCCCTATGTCCACTTTTTGGGCAGATACAGTCATTTATTTTTATTGGGATAAATGCTGAATGAATGGCCACAATATAGCATGGGCGCTGAAAGGAAAAGGGGTTTGCTTCCAGGCGCTTGGACACGCGGCGTAAAACTTCTTCTCCAGAACTTTGCTAAGGGATGAAAATGGTGAAGAAGAGAATAATGTTAAATCATTGTGTGTGTGTGTGTGTGTGTGTGTGTGTGTGTGTGTGTGTGTGTGTTCAGGAGGGGCAACCCACTCCACCTGTGCCGTGAGCGTTACCGCAAGATCCAGAAGCTGTGGCGACAGCACAGCATCACCGAGGAGATAGGCCACGCCCAGGAAGCCAACCAGACGCTGGTGGGCATCGACTGGCAGCACCTGTGACCTCACCGTCGTCCAGGCAACGCCTCACCCAAACTCCTAGGTCACACCCAGAGCTGGGGACAAGCCCCTTTCCTGTGTACAGACACACACACACACACACACACACACACACACACACATACACAGGTAGGGGGTTTCTGCACATGAGAGGGTGCTCCAAGGTCGGTCTCAAACTTGCCTCTGCCCCCCCCCCCCCTTCCATCTCTCTCTGCCTCCCACTCTTCCTGTCTGAGTCAGTGGATGAATGCATGTTAGGTTCTCTTTTTCTTTTTCGCCGTTTTATACAGGAGAAAATGTGTTCCTCTTTTCTTTGTAATTTAATGTAAAAGAGTATATATATATATATATAAATATATTATAAATATATATGAAGCATATTAGCCTTTGCATCAGGCTTCATTGAACAGTTGGGGGGGCTGCGACAAGAGCACTCTTAAATAACTACTACTTCATAGGAATGCTATTTCATTTTCTGCCTATTCAATCTGATTAAATTATTTCTGAGTTGCCTGAAGTCACACTTTTTCTTTCCAGTGGAATAGCGTTCATATAGAAACTACACTGTGTGATGCTGTAGGTTTGTTTACATTTGTGGGTGGAAAGCGTGAGAGAGAGAGACTCTTCTTGAGCTTGATTGGTCTTCTCCGGCGAAACTTTAGGTCAGTTCAGCTTTATTTTTAACTTTAATTTAAAGGTAAACGAGTGAGCTGATTTAAAGGTTGAGTAGTTTTTAAGCAATTATGTAGGTTATTGGAGAGCCATTAGTAATATATGCGCATCAAGAACTTTTAAAACGTTTTCTCTTTCTTTTCTTTTTTCTTTTTTTTTTATTAAATTCAGCCAACCTATGGTCAAGCATCTATACCCATGTTCCCTTTTGGCTGTCGACCACGATGTATTGAGTCTCTTTTGATTCACTGGTTGACACTTGGAAACTCAGCACTTGTGAATGCAAGCCAATGTACAGATGGATACGACGCTCGCCTGACTGTGTTTGTGTGTTTCAACTCTGGAGTGCCTACATTTTGATTTATTTTTCACTTTGCTGAAGCGCCTATTTCTAAATGTCCAAGTGTGTGTGTGTGTGTGTGTGTGTGTGTTTTGGATGTTAGCTTTTGAATGTACCGTATGTTGTTGTTTTTTTATACTATTTAAGTTCATATCTAACTTTATAGATGACCAATGACAGCGAGGTAAATCCTTCCTTTGGTAAAATTTGTTTGAGTTGAAGAGCCTTGTATTGTAGTTTATGTTCACGCTGATGTGGATGTTGCGTATAAATGGGGTTTGTTTTATATATGTAGCTTTGTTCCGAACCTTTATTCTTTAGGAGACACGCATATCTCTAGCCTCCCTTTTTTTTTTATTTAATATTTACCTTGAAGACGTATGTAGGGCCAGTCGTCGGGTTAGACCTGTACTATTATTCACAGCCAACAGGGGCAGCAGTGTGCAACAAGCAACCACAAGTAACTTCAAAAGTAAAGATATCATCACATTTACAGGCACTTCAGAAGAAAAGAAAAGTCGTTCACACAAATGCACACACGCAGTTCTAAAACGTGTCCACCTCGGCAGGCAATGAGCTCTGACGCTTCATCATCCCATCCGTGACATGTTCTTCCTTACCGTCTCTTTGACAGGCTCACCGTATCAAGGCTGCGTCACTATCACGTTTCAATGGCCTGTTAATATGTGAATTATTGTATAAATGAGTAAATTGTACAATATTGTAAAAGCACAAGTGAATAAATACATTACAAAATCTCATACTTTGTCGCGTATGTTTGTTCATGTGTAGCTTGCGGGTTAGGATTCAGACAATTTAAAGCTACTGTGTGTAGTTTATTTGTAGTCGGTGATTTTGGTGATCCCTACATTCTATCTTAGGTAAAGTAATTACACTAACCGTCACAAAGAAGACATGCAGAATGCTCGTGGACACTGCATATCACTAGCATGATCAATTACTATATAGCCCTAAATATGGGAATCTCTTCTTGATATAGTGACGCGCTTTCTTGTGCCCAAAAGCAACTTGTCACATGTTGGCGGGAGATCACGCCTGGCGGCAGACAACTTTTATATTGAATATTGACACCTCAAGAGGACTGATCTGAACGTCCATTTTTTTTAATTCTCCCATAAACATTACAATGTGCAAACTGTAGACAGGTATTGATAATACGTTCATACAAAAAAGTTGCCTATAGTGGCTTTAAAGAAGCCAGTTGACTTAGTGCAGTGGCATCAACTGCACACATGTCCATGAAATTATCTACATCACAGTTACTGCTCCCAGCATTGTCCTATGTGCTAAAAGGAATCATTCGGTTCTGAATGTTTTAACTTGTCCCAACTAGTCTAGATCTTAGGCTGTTTTTAGACATTGAAATAATTTTAAAGGATGGTTGACCACACGTCTCCTTCTTGGGTCCCTGACCAGGTAACCTATTTTACATCCCGTTCTGAATCTCAGCCTTTTGTGACGTAGAAATTCGGAGAGTGTAACAGACCAATCATTGATAAGCTAATATTTGCATAGCTGCTTTAACTGGTTGTAGCAACCGCCCAGATATCAACATTCAGTGTATGATAAACCACAGGCTGTTTGTAGTAAGCAATTTAGATGAGAAAATTACCAGTAAAATCAATCTTAATTAATTTGTGTGCCATGAATAATATATTATATAGCCAAATAACTAAATATTCCCAGCTATTTGAGCTAACGTTATATTGCTAACTTGGTGTTTATAGCGCCTGAGGCTGTGCCTGTCTCAAGGCACAGTGAGAAAGACATGAGGACTCCGGTGACAGCTGCGGTAATTGTTATACTTTGAGCCAATCACAGAAGTCTGCTCATGAATATTAGTAACCAATGTGCATCCACTAATTAGGGCCTGAGTTGCCTGTGAGTTGAAAGGGCAGAGAGAGGCACCCTAGAATAATTCATAAGAAATACATGAGTGTATTTGAAGTATCAAAATTATTTTACATCTGCTTAATCGACACTGAGGAATGACACAAACATTTCTCAAAGTAATAAACATCCAAAATAGGGAACTATTCCTTTAAGAGGCTCACAGCAGTCCTGTAACAGCGAACCAAGAATTATCCAGATGTAGGCCGTTACATGAAACCCCCCTGGTCTTGTGACATACATAGCGTCTTCAAACTATTTCAGTTATACTTACCGACTCAAAATATAGGCTACAACTATTGCAAATTTGCATTTAAAGTGCATTTAAGGTCCCGGTTTGTTCCGTGTGCAATGTAGACTAAGATGTAAACAAATAAGATGCTTTTCTTAGTATCACTCGTGACTTCGTGACATGACGGTTGGGCAGGTTACACTGTTTATTGAGGCCTCTTTAGGATTTGCCGAATTAGTTCGATGGAAGAATTAGGTCGTATCCTGTTTTCGGGGGAGTGGTGGGTGGGGGCGAGGCGGGGCGGGGTCTATCCTTACCAAGGTGCTTGGGGGCATCTCCCTGCGTCAGCGGCACCCGTCTTTGGCCATCGTACCTGGTAGACACGGTAAGCTGCGCCTCTCAAGCTGCTTACCGCTCCTTATCTCCTCAGCCGCTGTTTATGTGCTTTAGAGGTGCTACACAATATTCCAGGATAATAAAGTGTCCCCGTTACACCTGTAGCTTTACCACTGCATCAGAGTTGTACATCTACATCATTAACACTAAAGCACACCACCCACAGCTGCATTAACGTTTTGTTGATGACTGAAAGACACGGTTGATGCTATATATGTATATGGGGCTATTGCTATCAGGCCTTAATGCATTTACTGTATTATTTTCCCTATCATTGTTTTATCCATTGGATCCCTTGTGGTTTAATTTGTCTCTTTAGGCCTATCAAACTAATAGGATATCTTATCTCTTGAGGATTGTTGACAAATCAAGGTTCAAATTCCATTATTCCTAAATTGAATTGATTTGTTAATATTTGATGAATCTCAGAATATTAACCTCTTTGGAAGATGAAATTGTTGCACTTTAATTGACACATTTTGGCTGAACAGTAAATGAATAATCATCTTTTGAGACTTGGTTAGTTTTGTTTGTCCTTTAGAGAAGGTTATGGCTCCCTGCTGAGCAAAATCCACCGGTTTCTCCTGATCCTATCAAGTAAAGCTGGAGACTCCAACTGGACTTTTTCATCTGCTATGAACCTCCAGTTCACCTTAACTCCCCCTCAAGAGACTGCTGGTTTGTTTGTTTTACTGTCCCAGCCCTCTAGTTTCTAGTTTTGTAATAAGTGGAATTGGTTTGGGAGTCGAGTTACAGTCAAATGAGGACACGAACACACTTCAGAAGCAGTTTGCATATTTGGTGGAGCTGAGAATAGTGACGATTTTCTTTTACTAGTGAGTGATATGAAAGTAGAGAGAAATTAAATTTCTTAAGACTATTTGAGCTATTTTAACGATTGTAAAATTCGAATTAAAGGCACAATGTTTCCTTTGTCATTATACCTTTTCTGTGGGCTTACAGGCATCTAAATATCACAGGTACCTTTTTTAATGATAGCATATAATTTTTCAATAACCTCCTAGTTGAACAGCTAATCTAGCTAATTTGATAATGGAAAGAAATGATCAATCACACAAAATGTTACATTCAGACTCAGGGTCTCTTTATGTCTTTAGCTTACACATTGGAGCGTCTACAAGCTCCAATCAACCCACAATAACTGACAGTGTACACTGCTGCTGATCAGTAATAGAAATGTACAGAATAAAATAAAATAAATGACTCTCCATATTACAAGGTAAGAACAAGAACAAAGACTTTGTTTCTCTTTAATCCACTGAAAACTCACCCTTATCACTAAGTGGTCACACAGGGTACGCTGACTTAAAAACATTTTTTTTTTCTTCTGCTCTTAGTAAATAATGTACAAAACCTTCTCGTTAGTGCATTCTGCACCTCTGCAGGCCAATTCAACTTTTCGCTAGGCTCTCAAAAAGAGAACCGAGCCATTGTCCCATCTGCCTCGCACCTTGAGTGGAAACGTAACCCGATAGTCACATGGACACATGAAAAAGTGATACAGAGAGATTGGTGTGTTGGGAGTGTTTAAGTAGTGCTGTTGGAGGAGGGATTGCCAAGGACCCCAACATTTGCACCTGCCAGGTATAAGCTGCCACAAGAGAGAGAGAGAGAGACACACCTTTATCCCCAACTAATGGACCGGGTGTACTAAAAATCCAATCACCTTTATTATTCCAATCACCTTATTGAGTAGCTTCAAAGTGTAAAACATTTTGAGTGATATACGGATGTCAATGTGTGTGCTGTACTGACTGTCGGGTTACGTGTCCACTTCACAAAAGTTGTTAAGAAAACACAGGGTTAAATCTAGAAGATATGCACACCACTAGGATTGTATTTAGGCTTGATGGTTTCAGGGGCTACCCATCACTTGTTGAGAATAGACTGGTAGGCCTGGGCGGGGGCATGGGGTCATATCAGAATTGTTAGCCAAAATATATTATATACAGATTTCGTTTTTTGACAGGTCTTAAAATATAATCATATATTGGGCTTTTTTTTTTTTTTTTTTAAATAGACTCTTGATTAACATATTTACATAATTATATGGACATACACATTTTGGTTTTCACCCTGTGCGTTGAGTTGATATACTTGTTCCTTTTTGCGTGGAGTGTTTGGATGTATGTATGTATGTGTATGTATTTGTAATGATGTGCTTTTTTTTTTGAGTATATATGTGTTCTTTGCATGTGTTCATTGTATGTATGTATGTATATGTGTTGTTTCACTGAGAGGATGAAAAAAACAAACATTTTTTTCGTCTCCTCTCCCACTTCTTCATCCTCTTTGTGAGCTCCCATAGATTGAAAGACCTCAGTCCCCGGAGAGAGGAGACCCTCAGCTGGCGGCGGCCGCAGCTTCCCCCTCCTCCACCTGGTTCGTTTTACCCATAGACTTGAGCTTCTCCATCAGCTCTGAGAAGGTCTCCTTGATGCCTTTCTCCAGGAGCCAGCCCTCGCTCTCACTCTCGAGGTTCTCCGGGTCAGTCAGAGTCTCCAGCGAGGTGGTCAGGTACTTGAGCCCCGCCATGTCGACAGACTGGCAAAACAGACAGAAACACAATACAGGTTACTATATATAGACGCAGGCCAGCTACCTTGAATGATTGCAGTTAAAACAAAGTGGTGACCTGTTACGTGGTGTTAACAAGGAATGTGCATCGCAAACATGCAACTTGATAACTGTACAAACAAAATAAAGCGTGTCCCTTCCCTTCTAAAGATTATTTCCACATTATATTACGTCTTTGCTATCGCATTTGTTCAGGGAATTTTTGGTAAATTACTAGTTATTGAAAATTACCTTTATAAATATCGCATAGTTGTTATTTATAGACAGTAGTATCCAATGGCCTTTTAATTGTAGTGTAGCATTCTGAAGATTGTGTAATAAATTCAAACGCCTAACATCGTCAGCGTTGTTTGTTTGACCCAGATAATCACGTATCCTTCCTTCCCACCGAGCATCCCGCTGGTCTATAATTTGATTTCCTATAGCTTCCGAGAAGGTTACCTGTACATCTCTGATAGATTAACCCTGTTAGGAAACCTTGATCCTTCCATACCCTGAACCCAGGGCCAGGAGTTACGCAACCCGACACAGCTACTGCTCTTCATTCCAGATAAACAAAATGTTTTGGTTGCTTACTTGCTTCTCTTTTTCTTTTTTCTTTTCTACGTTACTTTTCAAGACTTTCTTTCTTTTCAGTTCTTCAAAACTATTTTATTTCTTTCTGTGTGTGTAATAACTTTACCCACCGTAGCTAAAACTGCTTTTCGCTCTTTTGTCGGGGTTCTTCTTATCCCCACCTCTGGTTAGACGTTAGCATCACCAGTGGAAATCAAAGGTGCTTAATACTTTTTCTTTTAATTAAGCAAAGATTTTAGGGAAGGGAAGCCTCCCTTTTGTCCATCCAACGTTTGTCGATTGTAACACGACAGTTAAACCGTTTGAGTAATTATTTTATTTAGTCATGTTTTAGGATATTTAGGATGTTTGCAACCTTAACTGAAATAAAAACATGTTGTTGCCATGGTGCAGCAGCTCTTTACATGATGGCCACAGGGGATGTCTTGTAGATGGCTTAAAGGAGTAGTTCACCAGTGTGTCACTACAATGCTAACCGTTTCACCGGATACCTATTACTTTCACTCTCTCGCCAATTACTTCTAACTCAGAAACCCTCGTACTAAGCTATCCCCCAAAGGTTTCCAGGCAAACGGTTAGCATTTAAGCTAAACAGGAAACGGGACACTGGACAAGTTGGGGCAACTCCAGGAGACACGGAAATAAGGCTAAACATCCAAAATGGTGGCCTATTCCTTTAAGATTTGGAACGCAAGGAAATCTTCCCGCTATCAAATGACATTAATCCTCTGGCTTTCCCTCGTTTTATATACAGCTTCCCCTGTACTTTGCTGATAACAAGCTTCGCGCGTTTTACCCGCACGGCATGCCTCTCACCTCTAGAACGATCACCACAATCACCAAGGACCCGATGGTGTTGAGCATGCCTCCATAGTAGGCCACCAGGGCCTCTCGGCAGCCCCGGGTCCAGATGTTGAGCTCCTCAATGCGGTGGTCGTAGTCATAGTGGGCCGAGTTGTTTGTCAGGTGGTGTTGGATGCAGGGTCGAGGAGAGCCGGGGTTGCAGCAGCTGAAGGGAACGCTGTCCATGAGGTATTTGCCCTCCACGTTGCTCAGAACGCGGCTGTGAGAGAAAGGGACCGGACAGTTAAGATGTTAGTTTGGCGTGGCGTGAAGCGCTGTGTGTGTGTGTGAGTCATTTCCGAGGTGAAAGGAAGGGAAACATATCTGGCTTCATATTGAACTGAATTTACAAGGGTGGTTTAAAGAGAGTCCATTTCCAGTTAGGGACCATCATTTACCGCCAACATAAGATGGCGATATTTAGGGCCGTTTTATTTAGAAGCATAGGCCACTCACTTGGCAACGTATGTGATGTTTACTGTCCTGGTCTTAAGTGAATGAAAGACAGTATCTTTAAGTCCTCTTGGCTCTAACTTTGTTACTCAAGAAGAATGGGGCAGGTAGGGAGGAAAGCGGTCACGTCTAACTACGATTGACAAGTGCCGACTTTAAACTGGGTTAAAAAGGTATCCTTTTAATGCGATCATCTGCGGGCAGCATCTGTGACTCAAGCTTCAGGAGGGGTATTGTGTTTGTAATTGGTCGAGGGCATTTTTGTGCACATCATCTGGTCTGGTTTTAAACTGGCTCTATTGTTGTCATGGACACACAATGTTATGGCTCACCTGTTTCTAGTTACACTCAATTATCCATGTAAGTGTGCGGATAGCAGCTAACTGCTACTTTATCATGGTACAGGATGTCAGTAAGCTGAGAGGGCCATTGCATTAGATCCAGGAAGATTATCTACTTATGAGAGCTCGACCTGTAAAACCCACTACACTTGCACCGCTCCACTAAATAACCCACTTTTCCAATTGTCTTTGCTTCTATCCTGTGCTGACCCCGTTTTTTATTATTTCCTAGAGAAACCTGTTTAAGTCGCTTCTTCAACCATAAGTCAAGTTTCAAGGACACGAATCACTAACAATATCTATAAAGAATGTTGTATTATTATTATTATATGAATTGTTTGTGGCTGCAATGATATGATGTAACCTCTGTGGGCAGTTAACTGATGGCTTAAACGTTTACAGAAAGCTAACAGATTTCATGAGGTCAATATTCCTAGTCTAACTGGTATAAATTGCATTGAGTAGCAACATAAAAAAATTATTAAATATTTATAATAGTTCACACTATGTCAATTCAAGGTTGCTACTTCAATCGATAAAATTCACCATAACTATGGTTGGTTATCTTTCAAGATTTATATTTGAATAGACACATTGCGTGGTAACTAGGGTCGGTTGTCTTTTCAACTCACTCTTTGACCTCGTCGTTGCTGAAGTCCAAGTAGCGGTTACTGATCCATTGGACCTCGAACCAGTCCCTGTAGTTGTTGTTACCGCAGCAACGGAACTCGATTTGGGTCATGTCCAGCGTCCTCTTCATGAAGCAGCGCCCGGGCGTGTCCGTGTCCTTGTAGAACTTTATCCCGTTCTTCAAGCCTTCGGCCAGCGCAAAGTAGATGGAGAACTGCACCAGGAAGCAAAACACGGCCGTGACGAAGAGAAGGATATTGAAGAAGCAGCAGAAAATCAGATAGGGCTTCACCATGGGTTTCCACTTGGGAAACTTGGCGGGATCCAGGGAGTCGTGGCAAACTTTTCCGCCAAAGGCATTAGTGCCACAGGCAATGAGGCCCACTAGGATCAACAAGTTGGGCACAAAATGGCTCTCGTTGTTGTCCATCATTTCACTCCTCTTTCGTAGCTCGATTTTGAAGAAGAGCCCTAGAGAAAAGATCATTATCCCAGCCATCACAGAGACCCAGTATAGGAGCCATAGGCCCTGGGCAAGCTTCACCCGCTTGGGCAAGTCAAACTTCATCGGCATCAGTGCCATTTTTGCTACTTAATATATGTTCTGTCTCAAAAGTAAATGTGAACAAGCTACAAATAAAATCTCTGTTGGCCTATAGATTTATTTATTTACAGTTTTTTTTTTCTTTTGGAGCAACCGTTAAGTATTTCAAAGTTCGAGCTCACTAGAAAGTTTCAGTTGGAAAATGGTAATCCGTTCCAGGACAGAGCTGCAGTGGGTGTTTTGGCAAGAATTTCCTTTTTCATATCCATTCCGACCACCCTCAAGTCAGGAAAGTCCATAGTGCTGAGTGGGCAGAGGAATCTGCCACCAAAAAAAAACTAAATCAAATCACATAAAAATCCCTAAAAAATCACAGGACAGGCGGCTCTACACAGCTATTCCGGAAGGTTCTTTTTCCTGCAAAAGGAGGCAGCCAGGCACAAAGCCGAGTGTTCGAGCCACCGAGTTGGAGTACGTCACCCCAAAGCTTCCCTAAGCGGCCCTGATCTCATTTGCAGCAGATGAGCCCCGAGAGGCTGTAATCTTCTGTCTTACCTTTGTAATTGGTTTGTTGCTTAGGAGTTCGCTTCCTCCAGTGGAACCTATCTGAAGAATGGCTATTGCCTGGATATCCAAGTCTTATCAGAGTCAGCCTTGCAATATGGGGAGGGCTATTCCTTTGGGATCTTAATTCAAGCATCGGTCATTAGGTTAACTACTAAGGCGTTCAAAGAGTAAAAGAGAAGGCTAAAGCTATATGTTTGACAAGATACATGAAAGACTTTCTGTGATATAATGTGGTAAAACCTATACCTATATGGCCATTTAGTAGATGGCTATAGGCCATATTTCCAGGTGTTACGGTTGGGATAGGGTTACGGGATTAGGTAAGGGCTACAATTGTTCCTTTCAATATCTTCCCTTCTTTTGACACTTACAGGTTTGAAACCCTTTTCAATGCTGGCATTTCATGGTGAATTATATTAGCCTAACTCTAACTCACACCTTGGTTAAAGAACAATTAAATGTACACGGTTCTACTAATATTTTATATCAATGCAGTTCTACAGTTTATAATTCCCATCAATAATCACCACAAGGTAAATTCTTCAAATTAGCCATTCACATTATAGCTGATTTCTGTTTTGAGTGCAGCCTACAACCATTTTTCACAAAAAAAAAGGTTTTCTAACATTCTAGGCTTAGGCTATAGTTTAAAATCCTAAGGGGGCTATTTGATGGTTGGCCTTAAACTAGATGGTTGGTTTGTTACCACTGGGGAGTAACTGTCCTGACCTCTGAATGAACTCTTAGTAGGCCAGAATATTCTACTTTGGTCAACAGGGCAACAATATTCTTAGCATATTCATCTGCTTGGATTAGGGTTAGGGTTAGGGTTATTCCAAAGTCAAAGCCTATACTAGTATGTAGGTACCATTTACCTTCTATGGCACTCTCTAAGCCATTAACATAAATAGAGATTTGGTTTTCACACATGTACACAATGTGCACATTCTATGTCGACTCAACATGAAAACACTTCAGCTCAAGGCGGGAGAGAAATTCCCTGGATGTATGACAGTAGCTAACTGGACTAAGTTGTTCGGCTGGAAGTTGATCTAACACTTTCTGACCTTTACTTTTTAGTAGAACATAAAATAGCCGTTTGATTAGGAAACCTATATGTTGGCTAATGTTTTTATATCTAGGAAGGTCCGTCGAACTAGCGCGGGTAGTTGCTAATGTATATAGGCAGTCTTAACCCCTTCGGCTCAAGTCAGCAATTGCAATCTTGTTAGGAACAACAAACATTGTTAAGTTTTTACCATGAACATAATTCTGCAGCTCATGTTCACGGTATGTGTGTCTGATATGAACATATCAAGAACTTGGGCACAACACGTCCACCACTCGGGCCAGTTTTACGCAGACAGTGCTGTGCCTTTTGTGGCTAATTGGTCTAGACCTACAGAAGCGTTGCTACCGCGAGCACAACCGCCATCTCTAGGGAAGCCACTCAGCAAACAATCCAAGTAAGTTTGATTATGACAATGGGTCAACGGCCATCAGTAAGCCAAGTAAAGGCTTTACAAGGGTTTGGTGGCTCTCTGGGTCTCCACGCCGACCTGGATGCCTACTTGAACTCTTGACTCTTTTTCAGGCTGCCTTAGCCAATCATTCCCCCTTACCAGTGAGTTACCTGGCAGAACTCCATGCAGTGAACATTGCAGTGAAACGAGAGGAAAACATGGGTTCCCTCTTCTTTGTAGCATGATGTTCCCAAGGATCCTGCCACCGTTGACTCATAAGTATAGCGAGGATAGGCAACAGGTCCTGCCAGTTATTTACTGTTCAGACTAATTGTTCACTGTTGCATAATGAAGGTCTTGTCCTTATTGGCAAAACATTGTCCTTATTGGCAAAACACAACAACTCCTTCTAACCTATAGAGCCCTATGTCAACTTTGTTTAACTCCCCCACCATAAACGGCATGATACACAAGGCAACATGGATATGCAACATTGCTCTCGATAGAAACTATGTAAACTAGTTGTAGCAATACGTAAGGAACAACGTTTCTGGAAAACAAAAAAAGACACACTTTAACAACTTGTGTTCATAGTCGGAATTCCCTTTCTTCTGTTGAGAACAATGAGAGTACAGACACAGTGTAAATGAAGTCAATAATTCAGTAATAATTCTTTTAATTTACATTTTGTTGTATCCATACCCATTTTAAAGACCTGTCACAGAAATGGCAATTACTGTTACAACAATTACTGGTGTACAGTTGCACACCTTTCATGAAATATTTGTTTAGGAGACATGACATTATGTTTTTAAAATATGAAGAGCCTAGTCCGACAATAAATATAAATATATTTTTTTTATTGTCATTTTATCAGCAACTATTGTCTTGCCCAAAGTGCCTCTCAGGCTGCAATATGGAAGAAACTTCCTGGGTTGGGTGTGGGTGCATGGTCAGATGTTCTTGTCTGAGTCCACCATTGGCCATACACAGTAGATCTGGCAGCAACATTACACTTGTACGTTTTCCTTTAGTTACCTATCCTTCTCTTTATTGTACCATCTCAATTAAATAGGATTTAATCAAGACTGAACCATCTATCAGCACATTCTACAACTTCTGTTTGAATGCTACTATAGTATTTTTGGATTGACGTGTACCAAGCACGCCTCCGAAATGACAGCCCTTCTCTTTTGACTCTTCGACTGATTTGAATGGTACGGTAGTGTCCAGGGTACAGGTTGGAGGTTGTTTTGGGGCATGGGCTTCCAACCTGCGAAAGAGGAGAGAAAGTGTATGTGTGTGTGTGTGTGTGTGTGTGTGTGTGTGCCCTGAATCAGCAGGAGAGGCCCCTATTGTTAGCCTTCTGTGGACACACGTGACGAGATTAGAATTTGCCTTAGGATTGCAGTGAATTACTGTCCGATCCGTTTAAGGGCCAGCGTGGCACGCAACCGATTTGGCCCACGGTAACTCGAACACACTTATTGTCATATGGTTAGGCTAGGGTAATGGGTGTTACACGCAGTGCTATTGGAGGGAACGCAGGAGGCTCTCACGCCATACACAGGAAACAGACCAATCAGAGGGCACAGAGCCCAAACGACTCAGTATATTAGCTGTGCTGGTGGCATTTTTTATTTTACTGCTTTTGGCCGTTTTGTTTGATGTACCGTCTCTTGAGTTGCATATGTTTTCAAATGCACAATACTTCTAAATGAACAATGCCCATAACTTAATTTTTATGTGAGATTGGTAAAGTTTATGTGTCTTTCAAAGGGATGTAAAGATCTATTGACTCTTGCATAAAACTTTTTTTTTATATATCTACAGTTTACAGTCTATAAGAAGTAAACATTTATATAAATTATTAGTAATTGTAGTAGTACTAGTTGAGTTCTAGGTCAGTAGCAGTATATACATTTCCAGGAAACACTTGGTATTGAAAAAGTGACCTAACCCGTGGCAACCGCTACTTAACCCTATATCTGTTCTGGGTTTCCATCCCAAACGGCTAGCCTAAACTGTATTCGGGTAATTAAATGTCCTGTCCCTGTGGTCAGTGTGCTAGTAACCTCAACAGAAGGGTTGTACAAAAACAGGTCCTTACTGATGTGTAAGGAGCTGAACTGAACCCAAGAAGACTGTTTGATGAAAATCAGCCAGACAAGTTTCCTCGAGATTCAGCAGGGTTGAAAACGTGTATTGATGTAGATTTTTACTACGACACTGACACCTAGTGGTGATGATATGCACGCACAGCTATACCTTCCGTCCACTGGTTGAAGGGTTGATCAATCGCTTTTGGTCTCCGTTGTTGAAGTGAAATGGGCTTTGTCGAGTTAGGCGTATACCATGTGTTCCAAATACGCACCCTGCGATGAACAGTGTACTTGGATACTTGGACTGGGATATAATTTAACCTGATGGAAACCACATTCTGCTTCGCCAGGCCTAGATATAAATACAAATGAATAAAGCGGTTTTGTGTGTGTGTGTGTGTGTGTGTGTGTGTGTGTGTGTGTGTGTGTGTGTGTGTCTGTGTGTGTAAGTTGGACCATGAACCCAAAAGGCCTCCCTCCTGACTAATAAAGGGGGGGATTAGCGTTGTCTGTGGGTGATTAGGGGGACGTGAGTGGGGGATCCACGTCCACTTCAAAAGCCCCCGGTGCTGCCGCGATACCACCACGCCCGGGCTGGATGGCCGTCTAAACAGATCCACATGTGAGAGGCCTGCCTGTGAGCCCCCCTTTGTGCGAGGACAATATGTGTGTGTGTGTGTGTTTGAAGAGATAAAAAGTGTGTGTGTGTGTCTTTGAAGAGATAAAAAGTGTGTGTGTGTGTGTGTGTGAGGAGGACACTCGCTCTACAGGAATGTGTGTGTTCATAATCTCCCTTTTATGTCTAATCGCGTGTTCTTTACATCCGAGGTCATTTTTGACGAGCGCCGCCGTTCTTCCCCCTTGTTTGGAACAAGTTTGGTCTGCAGCTGCATTGCCTCACTGTATTGTCATAAACTGTTCCGTTCCACTCATGTCGAATTCATGTCAATTAAACCTGTAAAGCCCTAGATTGACTAGACATGTGTTTCAGTGTTTACACACAACAGAGCGTTTACACACGAGGGGCCGTTGTTGCCATGAGAAAGTAATCAAACCAAATCTGCACATCTTTCAGTTCGAAAGGCTGAAAGGCTGAAAGGCTGAACTGAACAGGTTATAAATGACTCTTACGTCTTTTCAATCAAAAGTTCAAAGACAGACAGTACTATGTCCCCCCTCTGCATAGTTTTTTCCTCCAGTGTTCACACCAAACGGGCCCGATCTCCATGGAGGTCCTCCCCCTTGTGTGACTGACAGGTCAGAAGGATACGCCCCTCAGGTGTCCCGTCCGAGTTCTAGATGACGGAAAAAAGAGATTGCACCTTGTTTGGTGTGAACGGAGAGACGGATGAACAGATAGCAGAGGCCCCAGAGAGGACTGAGGGAGAAGGGAGAGAGACGAGCAGGCACAATGTTCTCTGTCCGCCCCACCTCACCACCCCCACCCAACGAGAGCAGTAGTAGAAGAGAGAGAACCACCACCCCCATAACGAGAGCAGAGGCAGGAGAGAGAGAACCACCACCCCCATAACGAGAGCAGAGGCAGGAGAGAGAACCATCCCCATAACGAGAGCAGAGAGAGAGAGAGAGAGAGAGGCGGTTACAAGAATTTCATAACAAGCATAAAACCATTAATATGTCACGGTCTTATTGGAAGCAGATGTGTGATTTATTTTTATAGGCTGGTAGTTATGGTCGTCACAGACGGTGGACGCCCTCCCTCCTCCTCCTCCTCCTCCTCCGGGCCTCCTTCCTCTCTCCTCTTCAGCTACCACGTCTATTACTCCCTCGTTTCCCGCTTCCGTTCTCATTGTCTTGCCTCTGGGAATGTTGTATGGTTCTGTTTAACGGTCGGTGACATTTGAGTTTTTCTTATTTTTCAGCTTCACGCCATAATTAACATGCATGATGTCTGTGTGATTGCGGCTTAGCGAAGCCTGCGGGTTAAGAAAAGCCACAGGACAGCGATATGAAAATGTGATGTCAAAAGGAGGCCAGGCAGACAGTCTGAGACAACTGAACTGTAGTAGTACCAAGTGTCCCCTAGAGGGCGCCAGTGGGCTTTGTCTTGGCGGTTGACGGCCAACATTGTCTCACTTTAGGTGGACTTGGAGCCAAACTAAGACGCCCGCTGGCCACCACCACACGCACACACACACAATACAACGCAAGCCTTAGTGTACACATCACACGCATGCGTGCCCAGACATACACACAAACAAAACACGTGGATTAGCGTGCACATCGCACATAACTGTGTGTGGACACAGACACACACAGACAAAGACACTGATGTCTGTCAGACTGACAGCTAAATGGGGGGAAGTGGCCTATTATTCAATCAATAGAATTGGAACAATTTGGGAAAATTTGTCTAAAGGAAAAACAAACGAACAGCTTGTGTGTTCAGGGTTGAAATGGTAGTGTGAAAGAGCAACGTGATGTGCAATGTGCAATACATAGACTGTGTGTGTGTGTGTGTGTGTCTGAGTACGACCATGTGTTTGTGTACTGGTACATGTTCCATTCTGAACATAGTAAATAGATTACATGTAAAAAAAAATTATGAAGATAGCATTGCTTCCATTGAGTAATTTTCTATAAGTAACAGATGACAGATTATACAAAAAGTAAACAAGCCTATGAGGATGAGTGGGTTAGCCTATGCTAGGTTACATGTAATACATACTTGTACCCAAAGACCAAAACTAACTCACCATGTCACGTAGTTTGGTATATACTCCCATTACACACTCTCCCTCCCAATGAAGTGTCTGGTGGGCCAAAGACAAAATAAATGATAAGTGCCTAGACATAGGTGTTAGATATTTTATCAATAAAAATGATTCTGGCAAAGAAATTACACACCCAAAAAATAAAAAAATAAAAAAATAATTATAT
>JAVQIZ010162919.1:0-18161 GCA_036023535.2 Galaxias brevipinnis
CGTTCAGTGTTGTTTGGGAGTGGAATGTTGGTGCAGTGGGAGGGTGTGTGGCCAGCGGTCTCCACCCCCCGGGGTTTGGACCACCACCACCCCCCCTGCACACCCTCCCCCCCCCCCCCCCCCTCTCTCAGTAGGAACTGTATTGATGTGGGTCTTATGTGTGTGAGTCATATTTCCTGTTGTTGATCCGCCGATGCACCCCCCACTCTCTTTGTCCTATTGACAGTGCGTTTTGACTCTTTTCGTCTTTGACTTCACGCTCTGACCACGTGCGTCTCTTGTTCATGTGATTTCATGTCGTGCCCCTGTTTGACCCCCTTCCCACCGTAGATTAGCACTTCCAATGGCTATGTAACAGGCCTGTCATGGATAGGGACAACAGTAGTATGTGGTCTGAGATGATAGCTATCGGGGTGGGGGGGGTGGTGTGGTCGGGGAAGACTGAACCGAATCAATAGTAGACAATAATAGGTCCACACTGAAAGCCCAGGAAATTGCTTCCTCCATTCAACGTGAGTGTGTGTGTGTGTGTGTGTGTGTGTGTGTGTGTGTGTGTGTGAGAGAGAGAGAGAGAGAGAGTGTGCGCGTGCACGGGAACAGCATTTGGTTGTCAGTGGACCTGCCTCCCAGCAGGCCGGACTCCCTCCTATCTCTGTGGGCAAGCCATCTGTTTGTCCAGTGCATGGTGCTCTGTTCTTAGGGGGGTTGTGGGAGGAGGAGGTGGGTGGAGAACATTCAGTTCACTCTCTCCCTCTCTCTCTCTCTCTCTCTCTCTCCCTCTCTCTCTCCTCCTCCTCTCTCTCTCTCTCTCTCTCTCTCTCTCTCTCTCTCTAGCCTATAGTCCCCCTGCTGTTACTGTAGTTTTAGGATCAATGGCCAAGAAATGCCTGTGCCTTTTCAATCTCTCACAATGTTCGATTTTATCAACTCATCTTTGCTCTTCTTTTCTCTTTTTTTGGCATGTTTCTGTTTTTCACCCTAATCTTCCTCATTTTCTGTCGAGAGTGTTAAAGTGTTTTAACGGTTTGTGTGCGTGTGTCTTCACAGCTTGCCTTTTCTTCCTGCATGCCCAGACTAAATTCCATACAGACATGAAAATCAAGTGTTTTTGTATTTAACTCTGGTGTCTTGTATTTTTTTTTGATCAGGATGACGTGGACGATTTTGAGGAAATGAACGACGACAGTGGAGGTATGTACTGAATGGACACCTTCATATTTTATCCACGGATTCATTCCTAATTTCATAAAGAAATTAGTGTCTCTCTCTCTCTCTCTCTCTCTCTCTCCCGCTCTCTCACGACCTTTCTGTCTGTTTCTCGATCCATTGCTCAGGCCTGGACGGGGACCAGCAGTCTCCTGTGGAGGGGGATCAGATGGCGGAGGAGGGGGGACAGGCTGGAGCCTTGGCCGGTGGTGGGCCTGGTCCTGGGGCTGCTGGGGTGGAGCTGCTGGTCAGAGCGGGAGCCGAGGCGAGGGCCCTGCAGGGACCCGGGCCCTGGCCAAGGCCGGCGCTGGCCTGCTCCCTGTGCAAGCGGCTGTTCAGCAGCTTGGAGCAGCTCAGGGAGCACGAGTACCGTCACACCCTCTCGCTCATGACACTGTCCCTGGACTGGACTGACCTGCCCCAGGCCCTCTACCCCGACCAAAGCCCCTCCCAGCACCAGCACCACCCCCACCACCACCACCCCCAGCACCAGAGCCACATGCAGCTTCCTTTGGCCCAGCGCCACTCTCTGTTCCGCCCCGCGTCGGCCGAGCCCACGCCGGGCCGCTACCTCTGCTCCCAGTGCCCGGCCAGCTTCACCCTCAAGTCCAACGCCGACCGACACGAGAAGACCATCCACTTCAAGAAGAAGCTGATGCAGTGTGCCTACTGCCTGAAGCACTTCCGGGACCGCACGGACCTCCACCGCCACCTGTCCTCGGTGCACTCCAAAGAGAGAGGCCACACCTGTCCGTCCTGTGGCAAGGCCTTCAGCACCCAGAAGAACCTGGCAACCCACGTGAAGGCGAGTTGCCAGGTTGGGGCCGTGCCAGGGACAGGGCCGGGGGGAGGAGCGGGGTTGGGCGTGGAGGGCGCTCAGGGAGGGGATGCAGAGAACATGTCACTGCTCTGGGGTCTGTGCCACGAGGTGAAGGTGGAGAGCCACGGCAGTCACGCCAGCAGGCATCATCAGCTTAATCAGCGCCACGTTAATGTCGAAAACTGAGGGAGCTCACCGTTGACTCCCAATAAGCACAGGCGCGGAAATGTATAGCCAAACACACTCTCAGACACGTCCATGAATGTCCATGGATCCCAATGCGCAGAGGTCACAAAGCCCCGGGTGCATAGGGTGCTGTGACATTTACAAAGAGCACTTATTTTGTAACGTACCTATGCCCTTTCCATGTGCTGGAGATTTGCTTTCTATGTCGGGAAGTTCCGGGAATATCCTATCTGGGATGTTGTGTTTGCCCATGGCAAACCTATTTAAGTTACTATGCAACATAAAGACCTAATGGTTAGTCAGGTTCAATCCTGTACGGCACTTTGCGTCTGTTTGTGTGTCTTTGAGAGAGTAGGCTATTAGATTCTGTAGATGAATGAATGTTCTTTGTGGAAAGCGGTGTTGTAATTGGACAGAGTAGTACAGCCTAGTCTCTCTTGAGATGAGGCAGGAAAGTATCTCGCTCAGTCCCTTGACTCGAGGAGGAAAAAAAGCCATCACATTTTGTGAAGGATGGTCTTTCCGCGTGCTCACTGCTAGCACTCAACACTACCACCTGCAGGAGAACAGGGGCGTTGCCACCGTCCCTCTCTTGTCTCTGGCCATTCAGTCGTTCCCCTAGCGTAGGGACAAAGAGTACCGCTGCGTCCTCAGGGGACAATATGTCGGCCTGATTATTATTGTCCTTTTGCCAACGCCTCCGCAAGCCAGTGGGGTGGATAGGAAATGCAGTCCGCAGATCATCCAGATCATCCCTATTAGGAGTCAAAGGATACGGTCTGGCGGACTCCTGCATGTCCTCTCATCTAACATGGGTGAGCTAAACGGATGGAGGAAAGCTGGTCTTCTGTAATTCATTTGACTTTACACAGGTCCACCGTGGTAAGGTCAGTGGAGATTAAACTAACGCAGGCCGCCAAGGAGAAGAGGGGGAGAGAGAGAGAAAGAGAGAGAAAGAGAGAGAGAGAGAGAGAGAGAAAATCATAAGACTGGGTGTTTGCCTGCTCTCAATTTATGTCGACCCCATTCTTCTAGCCCCAACCCCCCACTGGTTTGGCCTGAGTGCAGCTGACGCCAGCCTACATTGTGCTGTGTACCAGCTCTCAACCCTGGGACATCTGCACCCAGGGGAATAAGGAGCAGAGGGGGGGCCCGCTGCCCTTTGACCTTACAGCCTTGTCATTGGGGACCGAATGGATGATGGAGAGGCCATGGGGAGGGAGGAAGGTGGAGAGGTGCATACGGTGGGGGGGGGGGGGCTGAGTTGAAAGTGGGGAGTGGTCTTAAGAGAGAGAGAGAGTGAACTAGGCTCCGTTTAGCTGTCAACCCTGACTCTAGCTGGATTCCTACCTTTCGCACAGTGATTGTTTCTTGAACGCTCAGGTAAAAACTATATCCTGCAATGGACCTCGTAGCAGCTAGCCATGCCTCGTTCTCCCGCCTCACACACCAGAAAGAAATCAAACAGTTACGATGCCGGCCAACTTAGTGGCCAGGGGCCACTAAATTGTGTAGAATGGGGAAATCATGCATTCACTCATGCTGCAATTCCTGTTGGACCTTATGGCTAATAAAAACAGGAACTGAAGTTTTTGAGACGGTTACCCTTGACTACAGGCCAGTCAACCATGTAACCAGGGCCTCTGTCCATAGGATCCATCTTATTCTATGCAAGAGCAGTAGTTAGCTATCTAACTAGCCAGTAATGGCGTTAGTGAAATTGGATAGGAGCATCTGTTGCACTTCTCTGTTTAGGACCATAGCAGTTATTTCTAGACAAAAGAACACCAGCCATGCAACCTAAAAGGCTCAATCAACCACCCTGCTACTTTTGTTGGAATCCACCTGTTTTTTTATGTGTGTGTGTGTGTCTGCCATACAACTAGGTGCGTGAGTTTGGTATGATGTGTGAATACAGACCTGTCTTTTTAAAGGAACTCCTCTCCCTTTTAAATGGGAACTTGCCCCTTTAAGGGTTTGCTTTTTCTCAGGGCAAAGACAAGCACGGACAAAAACTCAGTTGTCTCGACCCATTGAAAAAACTAACTGCACTTTTTAACTGTTGTTGTCATGTATGCAAAACATATATTCTAGATATAATTCCCTTTGTAAAAACCTGTATTTTTTTAAACGTGTAGCAATTATCCTTGTAGTCTGTGATGAATAAAAATGTGTTTAAAGCTTGAAAAGGCGTCTGCTCTCGTTCTTCCACTGCTCTTCTCTAAATTCCTTCAGTTTCACAAGATAGTTGAAATGACATGTCAATCACAATAGCTGCACAGTTTTAATTTAGCCCTTTTTTATAAATAAGGTTGATCGATCTGTATGTCTGTCTGTTTGTCTGACTGTCTATCTATCTATCTATCTATCTACATATCGATATATCTATCTATAGATATAGAGATATAGATATATTTATTTTTTCATGTGACTGATTCTTTTCTTTAAAATGGAAACTAATTGCGGACTAAGGTAATATATCTTTCGAGCTATCGTATCATGTGAATCTTACAGATCCCAACCATGTGACCGATAACCCGTTTGTAGATGTGTTCTGTGTGTGTGTGTTTGTGTGACTGTTTCTTTGAGATGCCCAAGATCCAAACCATTTTGGCCTGGGTTCTTAGACTATACACATAATGGCCATATGAAAGAAAAAAAACAGCACTGGCACACGTCACTCCCACAATCTAATGTTTTAACTAGCTTAATCTCAAGGACACTGGATTTGAACCCACCTAGACATAAGAATGGGACATGGTAATGGTCTTATTTCTAATCCATGTCTTATCTCATCTCCAACGATCAGCTCGTGTGTGTGTGGTTCTGTGGATACCTTCCCTCTCAGTCTGTCCGTCTGTCAGTCCTGCTGTCGTTCTGTTCCTCTCTCGTCGTCTTAGCCACCAGACCCTAGCCGATACCATTTCCACAGTGAACAAAGTAGATTGAATGTTGTGCTCATGTCCATGGCGTTCCTTTCCTTTTATTGCTTTGATGTCGAAACAGATCTGTTGCCATGGCAACTGTAGATTTGACTGGCATAGGGGTGGCCATGAGGGTTGAGGATGCTACATTTCTCAACAGAGGTGTTGAATAGGAGTGAAAAGTAGAGTACAAATTGAATGTGCAGTGAAATAAAGGAGACCAAAAAATTGGATACAAAGGAGGAAGAAACACATACAAATGTCTCCAACGAGCGCCTATCACGGCTCTAGACTTCCTTGATTGTCAGTGGCCAATAATAGTTCCTAATTAACCCCCAACCCCCCACTTCCCCCCACCCGCCCAACCCCACCACTCCCTGTTTTGTCTCCTTACAGTAAATGACTTCACAGTGATCCGTAAGAAATTCAAGTGTCCCTACTGCAGCTTCTCGGCCATGCACCAGTGCATCTTGAAGAGGCACATGCGCTCCCACACTGGGGAGAGGCCCTACCCCTGTGAGATCTGTGGAAAGAAGTTCACCCGGAGGGAGCACATGAAAAGACACACGCTGGTGAGTGGAGACGCTGTCAATCACCACCAGGGGGCAGCACATAGTCTCCTCTCCTCTACCCTCCTCTCCTCTCCTCTCCTCTCCTCGTTCATAGCTTGTTTGTCAAGGCTAAAGACAGGAGTCATTTGAATTGTGTGCTAAGGACAATGTTAATACTGTATGTTGACTGTTTTTAATGTGTGTGTGTGTGTGTGTGTGTGTGTGTGTGTGTGTGTGTCCTCCACAGGTCCACAGTAAGGATAAGAAGTATGTCTGTAAGGTCTGCAGTCGAGTCTTCATGTCGGCAGCTAGCGTTGGAATCAAACACGGCTCCCGTCGCCACGGAGTCTGCGCAGACTGCTCAGGGCGGGGCATGGCCGCACTCTTGGACCACAACGGGGAAGTGGGCGGAGACATCTCCCCGGAAGAAGAGCTGTACCCGGGCGACCACCGTTTCCACGACGACCAGGTTGACTGTGACGGGGACGCAGAGGGGGAGGAGGAGATGCTGGCAGAAGGGGAGGGAGAGATGATGGGAGAGGGGGAGGAGGAGGGAGGGAAGTGGAAAGAGGACTCAGGGATGATTGCGGAGGGCGAGGGGGAGGGAGCGATGGACAATGACAAGGAGGAGAGTGACTCCTCAGCACTGGAGGGCGATCAGCACAACGGCAGTGAGAAAGACTTTGCCTGGATCTCTTAGGAGTGGGTGGGATCTCCTAGGGCCCCTGAATGAATCTCTTTGGGATCTGGACGGATCTCTTGGGAAGACCTCTCCCTGCTCACTTTACCCATGGTTCCCTCCATGGACAAACCGTCCTCTGAGGGGAGAGTGTCTGGGAGGTACAAGACAATGATCTGAAATCATTCATAGGCGACGCAGACAAATCCTGACACACGCAGACACACACACACACACACGCTCAACTGAAATCCATACATTCCCATACAGGCTTCTCATACAAGTCTGGAGCAGGTGAAACGCTGCCATAGTAGAAAGAGATTGTGAGATGTATAGAGTGAGACGCTTTTTTTAATCTGCTTACCTCCTTCACTTCTGATGCAGTGTTTTTTTTTTTGTTTGTTTTTCTTGTGTTTGACTAGTCACAAACGGAGTCCTTTTAGGTTTTTCTACTCGGTCGATTTGGGACCGATAAGTACGCGCGATGCAAAGGGACCGAGGCAACTCTAGGCCACAACCTTGGGTGTCGGTGGTGACGGCCGGTCGTCATGGAAACAGGAGATTGTTGGTGGCGGGGCGGGGGTTGTCATTGCCACGCAGTGCCGTATCTAGGCGACCGCGTCGCTAGGAGTTGAGGCGACCACGGTCTTTTCTTTCTTTCTTTCTTTTTTTTTTTGGCTCTATTGCAAGGCTGCGTTGTGTCTGAGCACCGCCAGCCCCGCGGGCACATTGTTTGAAGCAGAGTCCAACTGCCACAGACTTGCACTTTAAACGCCAGATACACTCCTGTCGATGACTCGGTGGTTTACATTTTTTGACCTGCGTTTTACGTACCTAAACAGTTCGGTGACCGCACCTACCTTTAAGGACATGCTCCATGTCCTCCTGACTGTTATCGCATCGAAAAATCAAAGTGAGTCGTTGCAGTTTGCTGTTCATATAGCCTTTGCCTTTCGACGGGTCCTTAATCCTTCACCTACGTTTAGCACACCTTTTCCCTGTTGACCACACTGATTTGAATACTACTGCAGTATCGCTAGATGTACATACAATCAGAGGACACGCAGATGCTAATAAGAGGACTGTGGAATGTGAGAGAGAGAGAGAGAGAGAAAGAGAGAAAAAGAGGTGTAGTTTTTTACTCTCCCTCGGAGTAAACTGACACCATCTACATCTGACGTGGTTATATCCTCTCCCACCTTCCTGTTAACCTGCCACCCCTCTCTGTTCCTCTCCCTCCCTCTCTCTCTGTTTCTCTCACACCCCAATCAAATGTCTCTTTAAAGCTTGTGTCAATACTATCTGGAAGCCATTTTTTTTATTCTATTTTGGGAAAACTGCATCACTCAATATTTGAATAAACAATACACCCACTTTTAGTTAACCCAGTTATCTTTGAAAAGAGAGGTTCCATCTTGTTTTGTAAGATAAAAAAAGTCTTTCAAGATTGAGCCTGAGAGTTCATCCAAAATCAATCTGTGAAGGGGGCTTCAAAGTTGCTTTACAATGTTTGAAAAGTTATTTATTAAAATATGTTGTTAGTGGATCTTAATTTCAAAATGCCCTTCTCTTTGAATGACTAGGGAAAAGTGTGTCTGTGTGTGTGTGTGTGTCTTTGTGTGCGTGCAAGTGTGTTTGCATGCGCAAGAGTGCGTGTGTGTGTTTTCAAGTGATTTCCTTAAGATTATTTCCATGTTTGTGACAACTTATTTGACACTTCACGTGAGCAGATCACATGTCTAATGGTTATAATTATCCGAATATGATTATTGTTGTTATTATTAAGTGCTGGATGCTAAGCTTTTTTGTGTATTCCTTTTTGATATTTTATAAAATGTAAGACGAAAGAGCTTTTATACTTTGCCTTGTTGTGGACAGCAAGCCATGGGGCTTTTTTCTCTACCTTCTATTGTGCCAGTTTTATGCTTGGATTTCTGTTGTGTTTTCTGAAACAAATTCACAGACTAACTTATTACCAATTAAATATAAATTGACCTATATCCGGCACATGCTTTTTGCAT
Organism: Galaxias brevipinnis; assembly: GCA_036023535.2. Lineage (NCBI taxonomy): Eukaryota > Metazoa > Chordata > Actinopteri > Galaxiiformes > Galaxiidae > Galaxias > Galaxias brevipinnis. The sequence continues at coordinate 8,388 of JAVQIZ010162919.1, forward strand.
CACAGATATACACTATTTGATCAATATTAATTAAGCCAAAAACAATCAGATACCTTGTATACATAAAGTGCTTTTGTTATAACAGTGCGTGTGCAGGTGCTTTTAAACATATTGTGAACTTAAAAGTTATGTTGTTTTTATTTTGGTTGTCTATTTGGAAAAAAGGTGCACACGTTCTGGTGTTTTATGTGAAGGGCCACCTGGAGTTGATTTGCTAGTTTATGAAGCTTGCATCTGTTGCCCTTGGACACCGTCCCAAAGGGTTATACTGCATACCGCTTTGCATGAGACAGTCAAAGAAATGCCATACTCAGTGTACTCAACATATAGCTGTAGGCATCTGGAAAGGTCTGGTGTTGACTCTGGATATTATATTTCTTTAACATGTCAGCCTCTGAATGTTTCACACTACTGACTACAGTATGCTTCTGTGTTATGAAAGGAAAAAAAGATACTTTGTGCTAGAGGGGTGCTACTGGGAAGTGTTGTACTGTTGTCAGTAGTGTAAGCCACAACAGACCACCGCTTTACATGCCATGAACTTCATTTCCCATCAGCCCCCACTGAGCACAAACTTTGCGATGCCTTCTTCATACCTGGCAAATAGCTTTATTGAAGTTGTATTATTTATTGTGCACTTGTTTTACCTTTTTATCGAATATTTCTATGAGATAAGGGGCGATAAGACGTGGGAAGGATGTTCTGAATGTTAGGGGGGATATGATTAGATCGGTGATGTGTTTTTAATCCCGGACAAATTTTATTCTGTGTTGTTCATGTGGTGCTTTTTCAACCACTGAGAGACACGTACCCAGCCAGCCCTATGCTCTCCTCACGGCCTGTACTGTATGTCTCTTCTTCCTCATATTGGGTTGTACTTCAGGAAACGTCCACCATCAACCCCTCAACTATGTGCCTCAATGACGTTTTACCTTTGTGTGTGTTCGAGTGAGTGTTTCACGAGAAAAAGTGAATGGGTGGGTGGGGGGGGGGTCATGTTGGATAGAGATTATTGTGGTATATTTGAGTATGGGTCCAAAAGGATTTAGGCTGGTGTTTGGAGAGACCAATACGACTTCTGATGATGATCATGTACAGGCTCTGTTTTTGAAATGTCTGTTGATTAACCCTTTGTGCCCTTTATGCTATGGTCTTAAATGCATGCCTACGTTCATTTGTCATACCAAAGCTGTCTCGCCATCTGCACACACAACTGTCTCATTCCATTCGATGCAAAACTGGAACTGTTTGCTATACTGCAAATTTATATGGGTATACTTTAGACGTGTAAAAAATTGCAATCCTGATTTAGCCTGTATAGCTTGATTCATATGTGCAAATCATGAAGCCATAGATATACGGTTATATCTATAGATGATACTATATTTCAAATTTGGTTCTTTTTTATTATGTTCTTATACTTAAGAGTGATGTGTGTATACCTTTATATATATCAATTTATATTACTATTATATATTATTTATTTTCACTCCCAAGTTTCTGAAGTGTCTTTAGTTTGTAAAGAGCCACGTTTGAAACTTACTTGTTTGTTTTTTTGTTTTTAGTTTTGGGGAGAGGGAGGGGAGGGGGGTTATTATTATTGAATATATTACTTACTTTACATTGATGATGATCATAAACCTGTGTTCGTAACAAAATGTGTTAAATAATCAAGAGCTGTCCTGTTTTCACATCGGCTCTGGGCAGAGGGTGTGTGCTCGTGCAGATGTTCTGCTCTTCAGAGTAACTTATCGAACAGGACCCCCGTTTTGTTGTCGGGGGCCAGGTTGAGACCCCTGGCCGCCCAAGCCTCAACCTCAACTTCATGTTTAGTGGAATTAGCTTGATTATTATTTGCAAAAACCAATCAGTCTCAATAAATTTTGAAATTGCTGCTGTAAAAAAAAAAGGATTGTGGGGAGTGTTCATTGTTGCTCCTGGGTCCTTTCCGTGAGCGTGTGCCATTTTGTTTCTTTTCTGAGTTTTCCAAAAAGCTGTCATTATTTACTACTAAGGTGCTTAAATTATGTCTACAGGGAACATGATTGACAATGCTGAGCTAGTGCTATTTTGACAAACATTATACATTGCACATAGAATGAAAAATATATAAGAGCTGGTATCTACCCCCCAATACCTGTGAAAGAGAGCGGTTGGAAACCACAAATTTGTATTGTTATTTTCAAAAGACAATTGTTAATATTATTACTTTATTTATTAGTTGATTTATTTAGAAGGCAACGTGACTCTATGATAGTATCAAGTATTTGGTAAGTCATATAAGAATACATATATTATATTATATAATATATGAATTTTACCTGAGATCCGAAAAGTTTACTGTGTATATAAATGGTCAGGTCAAAACACTTGGGCTTGTACCACAATGTCCACATTGCAGCCATAGAGTTGAGATGCAGACCATCTCGTGGAAGCTAATCTTGAAAAATATAACTTTTAACTTTCCATCCATGCCTGAGGCAGAGTGATTATTAAGTCCTTGAAACAGCAATTTAACAATAAGCTAGAATCTACTAACAACTTCAGAAATGTGTTCAGAATTTCACCGAACAATCTTAAGTTTGCATGAGCATGTACAACCCCAACCTTAAACTGACTAAACAATCCATATACGATCATACGAGGGGCCCTTCTGTTGTAACTTCAAAAGCCTTCTCTGGCAAGTGGTTGTTTGTTGTTGGTGCAGCGGATGTGAGGGTACTACAAACATCCTTGGTGTAGATTTCACGTGCTAGATTTCACGTAGATCAAGACGAACATTTGGCAACGACACGGCCGTTCAGAAGGCCACGGTCTCTTGACGTGAGATGCCTGGTTTGTCTCTGGCAACAGACTGCCATAGAGAATTAATCATTTAGGCTTAGTCTAGCTTATCTGAACATTTCTATTTACATTATAGACCTGGAGGAATGCCACATACAATAGATCCGCGACGCTGACCTTGTGGAAATCTACTCTGCATGGGAGCTGTCCAAACAAAGTGTTAACGATCACATTACACATGAATACTAGAATAATACAAGTTAAAGGTTGGTATTGCGTATTAATGTCGGTTTCAAAAATGTGGCTTTTTTTGGGAAACACTTTCCCATTCATATTCCCATTTACGGCCCTGGATGGTTGCATTGCAGTTCTCCACATGGGGGCAGGCTAGACTACAGGCAAGGAGAGAAACTCATCACTGTGTGTGTGTGTATATTGAATTGGAAGGCAGTTTAGCCCAGATCTCTCATTTTCCATTGCTACTACTTTCTCCGCCACTCTTTAACAAGGACAAAAAAAACAACAACAAAAAAAACGCCGTACGTATGATTTCATCAATTCACTTTATTTTCTCTCAATCTCTTTACATCACTTTGATCACATCCTCTGCATCATACATAGTCATCCATACACCCAAGCACTTCTAGGCTCGTCATTCATACAATAACCCGTGGGCTATTCACCCTAACATACCGTGGACTACTAAGTGCCCCCCCCCCTCTCTTTCTTAAGGACAACTGATTGCCAAAGCTTGGAGCCCACACACAGGAAACTCACCTCTTGAGACTAAGGCTGACTAAGCATTTCCCCTTCGGAAGCCTATGGTGCCCTACGCATTGAAACGTTGAGCGCCTTTAACTGTAGTTACAAAACAAATGAGAAAAAATCTCACACATAAAACCTTTCAGTGTTGTTGTTTTTTTCCCCCCAGGAGAACGTGAGCCGTGCCGGACATGCACGCCAAAAATCTCACATTACACCAATGAGAACAAATCAATCAATCAATCAATCAATCAATCAATCAAGGAAATAGGAACCATAAAGCCAAAAACAAAACAAAAACGACAAAAAGGCTCTGTTTCACACCAGCCTTGGTAAAGCTGAGACAACACTGTAGGGGAAGAAGTTAGACCCCCTGAGCAGAGGGGAACGGGTACCTAAGAGGGGCGACGTTCGAAACAGGACATGGGCAGGAATCAACAGCACACGTGGAGAGGCAGAGAGTTGGGTGGAGCTGCCATTGCAACGTGTTGCAACTTGATTTTGGATGGAGAGCTGTTGATCCGGACAACATGGACACTCGAACAGCCAACCAACAACAAACACTTTTTTTTATTTGACAATGCTCTTTTTTTTTCTGATGCACATTTCAAGGGTTTAGTTAGCTTACGAGACTGGGTTAAAACTTGGATTGAACTAAATCAGGTTAAATCTTGGTAGTGAGCAAGGGTGGGGGAGGGGGGGGAACATGTGGAGAAACACACTCTCTCTCTGGGGACGTTGGTGGGGTTGAAGGACATGACGATGGGAAGATGCCAGGGCATGCTGTGGGTTGGAATGTGCAGGGCAGGACACAGATATTCACAAAAGGTCAAACGCTGGGGCACTCAACTCGATGACAACGGTGTTCCTGCCTAACAACAACTGAACATCATGATCGCATACAACATATAACAAGAAGTACAATACATGGCCAGACAGGTTGATATCTGACAGGATGAGAGAAGGATAGACAGAGAAGGATGATGAGCAAATACCCCTTGGTTAGAATGGATCAACAAGTAGCTCACTTCTAACCTACCGACCAGTTTGAGAGTTGTTTATGTTAAAGCATCTGATTGACCAAAATAGGATAGTGAGAAAATACTGCATGGTTGAGTTATAATTGATATGATTAAGAATGTGTGAATGCTGCATATAAGCAGGGTTTGCAAGATCCAATGCTCTTTAGATTCTCTACATGCAGCAGAAGACAACCAACTTTAAAACAAAAAACATAAAGAAAACGGACTACTTTTTGTAAAATATTACATTCAATGTTTGTTTGTTTTTTCTCCCACTCGCCTCTAAGATACACTATACAATGAGTCTTTACATATTCTGTTCACTACAGCTTTTAAATCGCCTTTTAAACAAATGCAAAAAAATATATATACGCGCAATTCTTATTTAAAAAAAAAAGTTACCTTTTCATTAGACAAAAGTAGAACAACAAAGAAAAATAACAACAAAAAACATCAACATCATATTCAACAAGCATCACAAGTCGTTTAATGTATGCATATACAGGAAAGCCCTGAAACTACGAATGCATCTAAAATTGTCACTGCTCGTCTCATTTCTCATTTCATTAGCCATAATCCCAAGTTACTTTACACACTCAATCCCATTTAAGCAACCTCTCCATCCGGGATGTCCTAGCTTCCGGCTTTCTGGGTCAAAATTACAAGATCGGTCTTGCTACCTTAAAGGTTGCAGAATAGCATTAGAGCAATATGTGTGGTAGGAGGAATTCTGTTTAACGTTTAAGCGGTCCTCCATTTTTATAATGTTGAGGGTCTTTATTTCATTTCCTTAAACTAAATTGTTTTGTTTTAGTTCAGGCTGCTTGTGAGTCACATTATTATGTTAACAAATCATTGTAGGGCAGCCGGGGTTTGAAGAACAGGACAAACCTGTGGTAAGATTTGAAAATGTGTACAAAGTGGCAGCCGGAGTTGATGTTCATCAAACATTCAACAAACATTTTCTAGGACACTCACAAATGTCAAATTAAGTGAGCAACTGATCGGGCTGGGGTGGTGAACGATTGTAGTCTTTGTGGGTTTGTGAATTCATGATGCAAAAATCTGACCGACTAAACGGCACTAAAACAACCTTCTCAATCCATAGCTGGAGTCAACCACCACCTTATCTATTACAAAGACAGAGGATATGCAGAGAAAGCTAAACCACTCCTTTTGTAAAAAAAAAAGAAAAGTAAAAAAAGAAAGAAAAAAAGTCAAGAAACGAGGAAACTCTCGCGAGTTCGGACATTGTAAAGCCTCTGTTACCAAGACGATAACAGGCAGCCGTTCGGTGCAGCCAGTGTTCTCGGCATCACGACAGGCTCCTGCTGCTCCTGCAGGGCCGATAGGCAGCCATAGGAAGCCTGCCAGAGAAGCCAGGACTGACTGCCACGACCACATCCCACAGCAGACAGCCAGTCGCCCTGCACTATCTACCCCTGACAAAAAGGAAGCGAGATCGACCCGTCCTGGCAACCTGCTAATCGTGGGACACTTTGTGAGGAACAGTAAACCCCATTCCTGAAGTCCCAAATAAAATCAAACGAGCAGGGACAACCACCCCACCCCCCAAAACGCAACTACTATTTCATTCACTTCAAAAATATGCGTTTATAAAATCTCCATGTAGAAAAACATGTCTTTGCGAAGTGCAAGTTAGTGCAAATTATCTTTCCTTTTGTAATGTTCTTTACATTGGCACTTTGTGTGGTTTTCTGCTCAAAGGAGACCTACCCACTGTTTCGACCAGCCAGTAACGGAGAGGGAGATCTAGCTTATCTGAAAAGTCATATGACAACGGGCGAGTTCAAAACATGTTTGCGGTTTATGGGTTCAGGTCAAGTGGACAGGTTTAGGTGGAATCAGTCAATCCAGTTGTTAGAATGGTCCGTTGTGTTTTCATGACCTGTTCTCAAAAAAAACAAAAAAAAACACAATGAGCATCTCCTGGCGTCCCGTTCAATTTGAGCGGTAATGACGGGTCATCGACTGTGGAACCAGCCGGCTGACGAAACCGCCGTCCCTATGGCAACAGAGCGGTGTCACAGTCACAGCTAAGCCATCCAAAAAAAAAAAGAGGCTGACACTGTCATGAAGTCTGTTCTCGGTGTGTTGACATGAGAAACGGAGCAGGTACTGTTTGTGTGTATATCTCTCTCTCTGTGTGTGTGTGTGTGTGTGTGTGTGTGTGTGTGTGTTTAGCACAGTCATGAACTGTCGTGGTTTGTTAGTCGAGTCAGTGTACGTTTCACTGAGCAAGAGAGGGGAAGAATAGTAGGAGACGGAGCAGAGACTACATTCAAAAAGCTGGTAACAATCGAAACAGTAGAACGATGAACCTCTTGAATATAAAATATACATTGATCTACTGCGTGACCTCTAGGTTCAAAAACGAGGAGTCACAAATGAAGGGAAGCAAAGTATGCCCACCGAGAATAGCCTTTTGATTTGAATCAACTACATTACCGGTCGTGTGGTAACCTCATCAGCAATGCTATCCACAAACAAAATAAGCAGAATAATAATCACAGAGTACAAGCTTCATGAAAACTATGCAGCATCACAACTGAAAGGTTTATATCCCGTTGCGTCCTATAATTCTCTGATTGTAGTTCATAACATGGTAGTTCTGCTATTCATTTCCAGGAAAACAGAATGTAAGGATACAAAACGTTCTTCAATCCCTCCTTACCATTGTTATCCACTAAATGCTACCAGCTATCAGCCCTTCCTTAAAAAACAGTCTCACACGGACTAAGCCAACTGATATACCAGGCAACGGTCTGAAACGCAGCCGAGACTTCTTGACTTAACTCGTCTGGTTAGACAATCGACAAAGAAAATAAATCAAGACAAAACAATTCTCTTAATGCTTTAATCCTGCTCATTCCACGGCGCCACGGTAAGTCGCCAGCCGCGACCACGCACCGCTGACAATGAGCTCGGCGAAACAAAAGTATTCTCCCATGGGCATACGCTGTGGTTACAGTGCTACTCTGAGAATTGAGTCGTTCCTTTGAAAGGTGCATATCTATCAAGTACAGGTACACAGACATCATGTTTACAACAGGGTTCAACATTTGGAAAAGTCCAAATGAAAATGTTTTGGTACCACCGAGTAGAAGCAAAGAGCACATAGGAGAAATTGGTATGTCACTCAGGCCGTGTGTAAGTTACATGGCGAATGTATGGTGGATTATCTAGCTCACGTAGATGTGTCGATATCCAGTGAAAGCATGTGGATGGCGATACACTCTCAATGCTACAGGCAGCAGGGTCAAACTTTGGGCAACGATCTCTTTTCTGCCTTTGGTCTTTACTGTTCATTAGAAACGGCGATTGTATAAAGAAGTGGATGTGATTAATTCATTTGTAAGAATGAGCTCAGATATATCCAAAGACACTCGTAATAAAAGATCTTAACTGGAAAAACACCTCGAACAAGCTCACAAACAGTGGAGAGCAGAGCGATAGGACCTACACAAAAACCACTGCCCTAAAGTGTTAGTGCATAAAACATCAGGAGGTCCAATATACTAGAGAGTATGTGGATAGATGTTTCTGTTAACTTTAATTTCCAAGCAGTTATAAAAGTCTAGGTCGTGCGAAACGGAAAAGTCTCCAAAAGTTGTATTTTTTTATTTTTTTTGTCTTCAGGTTATTTTTTTCTCTTTTGTGCATGTTTTTGTCCTCAGGGTTTTGTATGTGTTTTGTAGAGAGAAGTGCGCTGATAGACCCTTTCCGGGTAGGAGGAAGCAGTGCTGAGAAGTTCGGCGTGAAAACACCCCCTTTTATTTCCTCAGTGGAAGAGTCCACCGTGGCGAAGTACCAGCTGAGGAGGAGTTCATCTCAGGGATGGGTGTTTGGTAGGGGGGTGGGAGGGAGGATGCGAAGGGGGTTTGGCTGCGGGGGAGGTTTAGTCAGTGAATCTCTGACAGGCTTTTTTCCAGCGACAGGCTGTGCACCACATGTCTTTCTTCTCCATGCCGTACACCTTTCGGCACTTCTTAGCCTCTCCCCGAGGTTTCCTTGGAAACAGCAGAGATGGCACTGAGTAAGAACATGCACTAGACTCCAGTTATGCACTCTGATGCATCAAGGACACACACACACACAAACACACACACAAACTCCCCACATTCCCCTGCACACACTCGCATGCACAGAGACACAGTCACATGTACACACACACACACACACACACACACAAACACACACACACACACACACACACACACACACACAGGCTTGCCTACCTGATTCCTGGGGCTGGTTTGGGTGCGGCCATTGCCAAGGCATGGTTCTTGCTGACTGTGGTGTGTGTGTTGGTGGCCGGCTGTCTCTTCTCACCGATGCTCACAGACCTCACTGGAGTCACAGGACCCTGTACGGGGGGAGGTGACAGGTCAAAGGTCAAAGGGCAACCCATCACCGCAGGCTGTGGCCAGTGTGTCAGCAGATCCTCTTGCCACGTCAATGGTCTACTCTCAGTACGCTGGCTTGCCTTAAGCCTGGTTTATACTTCTGCGTTGCGCTTCGGCAAACATTAACGTTCATCATGTGATGAAATTCGTTCAACAGTTTGCCTGCACGCTTCCACAGGTTCACTGGGAGGCAGTGTCACACTTACTAATCCAGAATGTACAGGACAAAACGCGGATAAGAAACGTCCCGGATAGTGACCTCACTATTTTTATAGTTGTAATGAGGACAAACGTCTGTATTTGCCAACCTCGTGAACCAAGGTCGCTCTTGAAACGGCTCCATTGTTGTTTTAATGGCGATCTGTGTGTGTTCTCCAACCAAAATGTTACCGGATATTTTCTCGCTTCCTACTTCCATCCCTGCTCAACCAGTCAGTGACTGTTTGACGCAAGTAGAAGACAATTTGCGCGACGTGCTGTTTTTGGATTTGGGAGGACCCCTTGTCAACGCGTCGGCGGGCCTCGATGAGCGACGCTTAGACAGAAACCCCTTCTCTGCGAAGTTACGCAGAGACGTTTACGTGCCTCTTCGCAGAAGTATGAACCAGGCTTAGGAGGGACCTAAGGGTGACCTCACCTTTAAATGAGATCTTAGTGATGCTTAAAAGACGGGGGGAGAGTGAAATGGGAGGGGGGGGGCAACCGACTCAGCACACCAACAGCAGCATAGCGAGTGAGTGGATCGAGGCGGGGGGGGGGGGGGGGGGGGCCGGGGGGGG
>JAVQIZ010162926.1:0-10892 GCA_036023535.2 Galaxias brevipinnis
CACACACACAAACACACACACACACACACACACACACACACACACACACACACACACAACAAACATGCACTCACTGGCTTCACTCTCTGTAAATAAGTTCCCTTCCATACTGTTATCACACCCTTTCAAAGCATGAGCAAATCTCTGTGCTCAAGCAAACATACACACAGACACACACACAAATTGAAACACACACACACTTTCAGTCACTAAGAATTTAAACTGTTCTCAAGGTATACATGACTTTGGTTTAAGAGTGCAGAAAGGTGAGGGTCTACATACTACAGACGGCTGTGCAGTAGAATAATTATCGAGTACCCAATAGAACAATAAGCCAAACAACTTTTGGGAGGGTGATATCGCCGTCTGTTGTCTAGTCATCATTTGGAAAACCTGTTCAACAAGGCGGAGAGAAAACTTCCCTGAAAGATTTTGAAGATTTCCCGTACCGTGCAAACGCTATTCAGCACACACCTTAACAGAGATTCCCATAATTTCAAACAAGATAATCTGCTACTGACGCAAGTTATACATTGTATGTCAAAACTATGAATGATGGACTTGTCATCATACATGCTTACTTTCTTAATTTCTATTTACGATGTGCAAGTAGGTGTTGTTTGCCAAAGCATCTGTCCCTCACAAACAATATGTGCTTCTTAAAATACATTTTAAAAATCTACGTAATTAATTAAGTGATGCACCATGTCATGTGAAAGGTCACAACAGCCTACTCACACACAAGTCAAACATGAATATTGACAGTTATATTAACCAATTCATGAATAATGAAAGCCCCTACTTGGTCACACACACACACACACCCACACACACACACACACACACACACCCACACACACACACACACACACACACACAAATACATAGGCAAATACACGCATGCTATCTCCAGAAATAATAGGAGGCTGCTATATTGTTGTGTGTCTGACGACACACAAAAAAAGGATTCAGCTCTAAGTAAAAGTTAAGGTTTATTAATGATTTACTATGTGTGTGTCCCTCTTGTCACAATGCCTATTTGTCTTTCCACAATCTTCACGGGCAGAGTGTCTGTGTCACTTCTTAAGATTGAGCCCAGTACACTTGACAAACGCCGCGGGGGAATAACCCTCCGCTGCAGAATTCAATGGGCGGCAGTTATTTCCTAGAACGCTGCACCTGTGGAGACCACGGAGAGCGATAAGAAGGGGTATCAGATGGCACGGGCCCTATAGGCTGGCAGCAGGACGGAGAGATCGACCGGCCGGCAGACACACAAGCAGAGAGACAGGCGTGCAGGCAGACAGGCAGACAGACAGACATGTCAAAGGGGGATGCACAATTTGCTTTTACTCTGCCACGTTATGGAAGAAGTGTATCCTGTATTCGGATGTTTTCACAACTCCGGGTAACAAACCTGTCCTCATTTCAGTATCTCGGGAAACCTCTGAGTTAAACGCTGTCCTCAGTATCTAAATATAGCCTGAGGGATGGTACCATTCTAAGGAATAGGACTGCTTTTGTTTGTCTTGTGATCAGTGTTGCGCTAGTTGCTGGAAAGTTACTGTTACTTGTTACCTCTTTAAAACGTAACTAAGTTTCTTTACCGATTACTCCCTTAAAAAGTAATGCGTGATAGGGTTAGTAACTTTTGAATTTACTCAAACTCTTTGAAGTGTAGGCTTTATTTTTTTTTGTCCCACATTGCTTGTGGGATCGTTCTGTGGTATTTTGTACTAGCCAATAGGCCCCGATATACTTTGCCTATATTTTAAAACAGCAACACAAATAATAATCTAATAAACCATAAATTGGAATCAGTAAAATGGGGAAAATAACGGCTCATTTTACATTTTCAGTAACTGTAATTTAGTGACTCAAATAGAATCAAAAGAATAATGCATTACTTTACTAGTTACTCACAGCCAATAGTAGTGACATTACTGTAACGTGTAACTTTGTACTCCCAACTCCGTTACTCCCAACACTGCTCGTGGTGAGATGATGATATTCCCGATATTGTTAGCAGAATAATATTCCTCAACATAAATTTTGTTCCTTTTGATGGACTGATAAACAGGTCTTTGTTCACCCCCCATAATTGTCCAAACATCAAAATACAAAATAATGTTAATAATTAATAAGAAATTCATTTAATTTAATTTACAGTAGGCCTAACTAAAGTAAGTTGCAACAAAAAGAGAGTAGATTGCAGGAGTAAAATGTGGTAGGTCCACTAGCTACAACTGTTCCTAGCCTTTTTACATAATATAATATAATATAATATAATATAGCATAATATAACATATGATATAATATATGTTGTTGTTTTGGTGTACATTGAGCAAGTTAGGTTCATAGGATTCATTGACATTTAAATTGTTAATTCATTGTACACCACAATGCCCATAGATCATTGCGCAAATCAAACTCAGAACCAGCAAAGGCTCTCCCCTTATTGGCTGAAAAAGGTGGTAGTTTAAATAAATTCAGGAAGGACCCCCGATGACGCAATAGAGAGTCAATTTCTCAACTCATTTGACATTCTGCTGTTTGATTGCGAAATGCAAAATGACAATACAATGTTTAAAATACAAAATTGGTATCTGATGAAAAACATATCCATCGCAAATGGGTGAACTATCGCTTTAGTATACTTGCAAAGAATTAGTCCTGAAGTTGTCTGTAAACTGAAGTCGGGTGATATGCATTTGTAAATAATCCCTTGTTTACAAACAATGAAAAGGGTGATGCTTTGCTGCCATGTTGCAAAGAAATAATCTGATATTAATCATAAAAATATCTAAATGGGCTCTGCACTGCTGAAAAAAAACACTATTCACGCCCAACCAAACAACCACCAGCCACGCTGCTAAAAGTACTTACATTCTATCCTGCACACTATTTGAAAAGGCTGAAACTAGAATCTCCACTTTAAATTTCTGATGCTTGAGTTCTAACTGCATTGCAGTTCTTTTTAAGGAATACAGTGACTTGGGAAGAAGGCCTTACACTCGAATATTGAGTTTATTGATTTCCCAAATGCACACCCAGACAAATGCTGTCAGTGTACGGTGGTTGGTTTGTTTTGAGTGGTCACGGCTGAGTGTCCAGGTGTACTCAGTCTACAGTTAGAGGAGAGGCCCCAGATTACTAATAACCCATTCTACGCAAATCACCATAACACACGCAGGTAAGTCGCAGGGAAATCCCCCCACTGCTCGCAAAAAAAAACACACACACAAAAAAAAAAACTTGTGTGTGTTCATCTGTGTGTGCGTGTAACGTGTGTGTTTGCCAAGCCGGAAGACGATGTCAGTAAAGTCAGATTGCAAACTTCCAACATTTGATCACCCTTTGAGCGTAGCACCCCCAAAACTTTGTTTAACAGACGCTGATTAGTCGAGTCGCCGTGCTAATAAGGGGAAATCAGCGGCACCAACGGTCGAAGGCTCCTGGGCGCTATAGGAGCCTCACCGCTCTTGGTACGCTGAGGTCTGGGGCTCACCCACTGGCTGTGTAGGGCAGAGTGCCAGCCGGGTTCCAGTTAGTCTGAGGCAGGTGGGCCCCATTAGCATGACAAAAACACCGGCACAATTTAGGGAAAGTAGGAGGTTAGCCTTCTCCCCCCAACAAACACACACCGCCCTAACACCCTCCCTCCCCCCTCCCCACCACACTCACACTCACGCACACTAAAACCGAGGGAGTAGGACTCTGCTGTCCACTTAGGCCCGGGCAGACCATTTAGTTGGATTGGTCGAGGAAGGACGGCGATAAGGAATTGGATTGGGAACAGGCAACGCTAAGCATTCCCACGGAAAACTGGCCTATCCACAGCTTCAAGCCCTGGGATCAATAAACACTCAAAAAAGAAGCTTACGATATGCATGCACAAATGGGTGCGCGCACACACACACACACACACACACACACACCGTCAAACACACTGCTTTATCAGACAGAACACATAAACCTGCGTGAACACTGTACATAAATCTTCCCTTTTCGCCATGTGATAAGGAGCTTGATCATAGACAGAGAGAAAGAGCGATAGAGGGAGAGGTGGATGTGGAGAGAGAAAAAAACACAGAGAAAGATAGGGAGATGCCGCTATAGCAAACAACTTGAGCCATATATGACACCACGACCCATTTTCGCACAAACACGATCAAACACACAAGCACTCATCGCAAACACTCTCCAGCCCAGTGCATTATTCTGTACGAGTCTAACGTGTGTTCTCACTGGTGCCTCACACACCTCCATAGCACAGCTGTTGTGTTGACGGGGCGAGCAGAGGACAACAATGAACCTTTTATTGTACAACCGCCCACGTTTGTGCAACCACTGGAACAATTAGCCAGTGCACACCTAGCATATGTCCGCTGCCTGTGCAGCCTGTCTGCTGCCCTGTGTGTATCACAGGGGATCTCTCCATTGCCTCATATCGTGACACAAAACGGCATGGCCCGGCAGAGCTGTCCACATGTTCTGTGCCGGCCCCAGTGATGCCCACTGTCACTGTTCACGTGGAGACTGCTTGAGAAGTCTGCACACACGCACTCACGCATGCGCACACACACACACACACACACACACACACGCACGCATGCACGAACGCAGGCACGCACGTATGCACACACACGTACACACGCACACACACATAACACACACTCGGTGTCCTGTACAGTTGTGATTTGGTGCAGTAGTGTGAAATGCCCTTTGGCAGCGCACGGACAGCCGGAGGAAACGAAAGCCTGAACACAAGAAGCGGAAAGGAAAAGGGGAAAAGCACATGAGATCACATCAGTTCTTGTGGGGCTTTGGAGGACGTTTCCTCGTGTTTTCTGCACCTCTGGCTGGAGAGTCCACATGAGAACACTGGGGAGGCGTCACCGTGCTCTAGTGTGTTCCTAATGTTGGCCCAGTTCCCTAAAGCAAAACAAAAGGTCAGGAAGTTGTGGGGAGAGGCGCTCCCCTGCATGTTCTGCAGAGGGACTTTTTGGTCAGTGTGTATGAGTGTGTGTGTGTGTGTGTGTGTGAATGGTGGACCCCTTGCACCTCTGCTAGTTCCACTTCCTCAGCGCTGGAGCTCAGAGCGAAGGCTGCGACAGGGGAATCAATGGTCCAGTCATTCGGCATGACATAACAGAGGCCTGACATCTGGGAGAGCTTTCCACCTAGAGGATTTGGTTAACCATGATATTGCTGTACATATAGGCTGTTCCCTCTCTGTGTATGGAAAGCACTGTGGGATCTCTGTGGAATCTTGATCCCAAAAGGAGATACCATGTACGTTTTCCCCTGCCATATCAGGTTTATAGATCAAGGTTTTTTTAAGCAAATATGAATAGATTTTTGTTTTATATCAAGAAAGCAGGTAATATATCAGTAATTTATCAGTAATGTGTGGTAATAAATGGACACTGCCACAAAATTTGAAATGATTTTGTTATTTCGAAACATTGCTCTCACCGTAATGGAAATCATGTTGCCTATATTTCCATGACTCCTTGCTGGAAATATATCCACAACAGACCACCCAGTATTTGCCACAAACAGACATACGCTGTACACAGCCGCGCACAAACATGTATGGAAACAAAGCCACACAAACAGATTTGCAAAATAAGTACAGATGAGAGGGTCCTTTTTAATAGGACCATAGGCATGAGCTTTGAATGCTTTTGTCATGAAATAACATGTTACAGAACTCCTGGAAAGCAACACAGCAGGAGTGCTTGTTGGTTTAAATAAAGTACTTGTAGCCTAACTTCATATTTTCTCCAGGACCTCTTCTAAGAACTACATGAAGTCATAAGTATCATCCCACCTGCTTGTTTAATGTCAGTGATTGCGCGTTAACATAATTATTCAAATATGGTATGTCGCCATCTAGTGGCATGTTGATTGATGAATGTATTTACAAAGCCATTTCAAATAGTATTCTGTTTGGCCAGAGGGTGAGGCTATTGCACTGCGTTTAGCGAACGGACAGTAAGGCTTCATTTATTTTAATGTATTAATAATCCAGTCAATGACTATGTTAAGTGCTAATAAGCAATCACTTTATTGTGATATGGATGTTTAGCTTACCTTAACATTTCATGTAAGTATGAAGATGACAATAATATGGTTTAGGTTTACGGTATAATGGGAGTGGTAGCCATGACGTTTCAAACTTGATGTCAGATTTTTCTTTTTGTCCGGAACACGATTTTGTAAAGTATTGGAGCAGCTTAACAACCCTATGGAGTGACATGTTGCCAAGCTGCTCTCCCTTTGGCTCCCAGCTCTGCCTGTGTCTCAGACATGATCTGGGGACTGTTCAGCCTAGAGTCTATGTAGACAGGACAACGCTGCCAGCCATTGTGAACCCTCAAAGTGGATCTCCGTCAGCAACAAAATGGCTGGCAGTATCAGAACGGGCGATTTATGGGCTATGAGGCCATCTCACACGCAAACAATCACTAACACTCAAACACACAAAACACACATACTGTATGCATTAATAATCACAATGTCCCGGTCCCACATTCAATCTTTGGTCTCCCACAATAATTATGTATTTGTGCACGGTGAGATCGGACATTTATTGACCAAAGGTACCGCTGCCATAATTCAAGCTTCACAAACATGCAGATAAGAACGAACCTTACACCTATATAATAAAAGTGTACTAAAGACACAAAAACAGACATGCACGGGCCTACACACGCGAGCACACACACACACACACGCGAACACACACACAGACAAAAAGCACAAACGCACACCATCCCTCACTTTTCACCCCTGGCTGATTGCTGTGCCAGTGGCGTGGCTGTAAACAGCCTCCGACGGGGCGGAGCTTCTGCATCCCAGTGGCAGGGTGCGGGTGGAGACCTGTCGCTGCATCAGCAGGCATATTTCCCCCACATTAACCCCTGTACACTACGGCAGAAGAAAGCAGCAGAGCGGCGCGGGAGCGCCAGGCAGAACGGCTCCCCTTTTAGAGCGAGTCAAGGTTGAGAAGAACGGGGGGCGGGGTGGGGGGGGTTTACTTCACCATGTTGGGCAGAGGGGGAGAGAGTGATACAGGGAGTGAGAGAGAGAGAGAGAGAGAGAGAGGGAGAGGGAGAGTGCATTAAAGGTGAGGATTCATCACCGTTTCCTTCAAGCGTAGGAGCCACCGAGCCGGTCAGTGGGCTATGTTTTAGGTTGTGCTCAAAGGCTTCCCCGAATGCCACAGCGCTCTAGCGTTCCTGGCGAAAACACACGCACGCACGCACGCACGCACACGCAAAGGTGGATAAAAGGGCCTCGCCTTCCCTAAACCCAAACCTCTTTCATTCGCCACCCTCCTTTGTACTGTGAGACGGGGAGAGGAAGGAAGGGAGGGAAGGCTGGGAAGGGAGCCTTTGTTGCCTTTCAGGTGGTTTCACATGAAAAGCCCGCAAACACACCTTCGTCGCCAGGCGTCCAAGGCCGTCTCGCTCTCTTCTCCCTGATGTACCTGAATGAGCCTTCCATGACTTACACAGCACACCTGAACCCACCTAGACTCCAAAACACACACACACACACACACACACACACCTGTCTAAACCTATATATTTTATTTTTGAACACACATCCCCACAGATTTATATTAGACAGGTAGGAGTCTGGAGGCTATTCATTTACTCTTCTAGGTTTCGGCCCAATTTCCTTCCATACTGAAGGAAATTTTCCTGCTGAATTGTCCTCGGGGCCATGCTTGCGTGTGTGTGTGTGTCCGTCCATGCGTTCATGCTGTGTGCGCGTCCCGGTCAGGCTATGGTTAACGCTCCCAGGTTAGTGTTAGGTGTCAGCTAGCTGCTTGACTTTGTGCCTTGAAAGCTGCCGTTGCTTGGATAGTGTTTACGGCCCAGCCAGGAGAAAGGAGGGGGGTGGGTAGGGGGGTGGAAGCAGAGGGCAGTGGAAAGAGGGGAGCTCCTTTGATCTCCTGTTCGATAGTGTGTGTGTGTGTGCGTGTGCGCATGTGTGTGTGTTTCGTAAGTGGGGGCTCCTCATTCAATCCTTCAGCCGACGCCAGTGTAGGAATCCAAGCCCCGGAGCTTTGGACCTAGGTGAGCAGGTGCTTAGGAGGAGGTGCAGCCGCAGTCCGAGAGAGGGAGGCGGGAAAGGGAACGTGTGTGTAGATGTGTGTGTCTGTGCACACAGACCTAAGCTACATGCCTCTGCGACTCCCTGATATATAGAGGCAGCTTACTATCTCCAGCTTTTCCATGCCGCCTCCCCCCCTCTCCGTGACAGTGTTTATCTCTGGTGTTTGTACAGTACTTAGCCGCTCGAGTGTGTGTGTGTGTGTGTGTGTGTGTGTGTGTGTGTGTGTGTGTGTGTGTGTGTGCGGGTCAATGTGAGGGATTTCCACCTCCTCAGCGTGGTGTCCTTGACCTTGAATATTCTTTGCCGCTCATGTGACACTGCCTGTCTGGATAACGAAGCCATTGGCTATCCATTCGTCCACCATGGCATTGTAACAACTATATATCAAGGCGTTCTTATAAGTTGTGCCTGTACTTTGTGTAGGCATGGAACCTAAAGCTGGGGATAGCTGGAAGCCATGGTGTGGACAGTGTAGGTGGGGGAGGCAGGTTCTTTTAGAAAGGTCAGAGTCTAAAGGCAGTCTGTATGCAGCTGGAGGGAAAATCTCAAATCAGATTCTATAAATCTGTGTGTGTATGTGCGTGTGAGAGAGAGAGAGAGAGAGAGAGAGACACACAGAGAGAGAGAGAAAAGAGAGAGCGGAAGAATATTATTGTTTAGTTATTTAGACCTCAATGTCACTGTGATTCACTGCTTGTGACAGCATTTCCATACGGCACATACCATATTGATTTGCTCTATCTCTCTATCTCTCTCTCTCTCTCTCTCTCTATCTTTCTCCGTGAACACCCACCCACACACACACACACACACACACACACACACACACACACACACACACAACGCGGTGAAGATGAAGCCAGACCACCAGATTGTTGTTGACCGTGATGTCATGCAGTCCGTCCCTAATCCCGTTCCCCTGTTGGCGCTCACGGTGACGCTTCAAAAGCCCTCCTCCCCACGTCGCCCTCCTCCCCTCCATCCATCCCTCCCTCCAAACCCCTCCCTGCCTTCATCCCTCCCTCTGTTTCACTTTTTCTTTCTCCGTCCCTCGCTCCATAGCGCTCTCTGTTGTCCCCCCTTCCTGCCTCCCCCTCCTTACCTAAACCTCTCTATTGAGGGTTTATACATATACATGTCTCCATTCCACCCCCCCATATTTAGGGTGGGGGGGTGGGGGGGCGGACGTGGTAAAATCATCAGTCTGCTCCTCCTCCTCCAGGATGTCCTTGCTAAAAGCAGAGAGTTAGCCGTTAAGTCCCGACAGTAATCTGTCTGCTTGGAGCATCGCCTGGGACTCCACATTCAGGGCACATCATTTTCCACATCTAAAACGCCGCTGCCTGGGAGTGAGACACACACACACACACACACACACACACACACACACACACACACACACACACACACACACTTTGCTCCTTTCCCTTTCCTCTCACTTGATCGAGGGTTCAGTGGCACCGTCCGCTGGAGGGTTTCAGTACTTGCATAGCAAGCAGCTCGTTTGTTTGTTGAGCGTCTTGAGATTGACAGGAGCGCCACTTTGTCGATCACCTCCAGTCTGTGTGTGTGTGTGTGTGTGTGTGTGTGTGTTTAAGTGCTTGAACACTTGCCACAACAGCTTTGCCAAAATAGCAGCTCTACACATTGTTCTCGGGTGCTTACCACAGCCTAACTTTTCATTCACACACACACACACACACGCACACACACGCACAGTCCAAACACATAGAGCTAGCATTTCTGCTGAGGCTCCAACAGTGAAAGCTAGTCCCTGGAGGGGCCTTCCAACCCAAATTAAATGTTAATGTTCCCCTTAAACACTTCCTCTCTCATTCTATACTGATACACCTAGGATTCATTATCACCACTTTGTATCTTTTTCTGGCCATGAAATACAATTTTGGGTGAGGATTGTATGCAAATAATACATTTCCAGTTGTCAATTTACCCCAATAATTTGTTGTGATTCGCCGCAATATGCAATTGGAATTTGCCGCTGCAGCTTCCAATCAGAAGTTATTGCCCAAAATCTCATCTTTCAGTACGGTCCTGCGGCGTGAAATATTTTCTCTAACTCCTGGATTTGTTTACATCTGAGAAGCCTATGACATACCTACTTCTCCAGCATATTGGTCTTGCAGGATGGGGCCAATTTCAAACCTCATATCATCAGCTTCCAAGAAACAGTGCACACCGTTTCACCCCCCTCCAGCTTCAGAACCCTTTCTGTCTCATCTCCTTCCCTTCTCTCTGTGGTTCCTCCTCCTCCTCCTCCTCTTCCTCAGTAGTACGGCAGTATGTCCACTACGCTCGTACAACAAACTGTAGTGACACTCTAGGCCTGAAGTAGTACTGAGGGCGAAAGAAGTACGGGAAAGAGAGGAGGAAGGATGAGTCGGAGTTCATCAAGGAGCTCCCTGTGGAAGGGCCACTCGAGAGGAAATCATTGGCCTTCATCGAGCCGGCCAAGAACGGCCAGCTGCCCTACGGACCAGGAAGAGAGAGAGAGAGAGAGAGAGAGAGAGAGAGAGAGAGAGAGAGAGAGACAGAGAGAGAGAGAGAGAGAGAGAGAGAGAGAGAGAGAGAGGAGAGGAGTAGGGGATGAAAGAACAGCGTAGAGGTGATGGGAGGGCAAGAGGGTAGAGCAGGAGAAGGAAGGAAGTACAACGCTGTGCTATGTTGTGTTGTGTCGTGTCGTGTCGTGTTGTGTTGTGTTGTGTTGTGCGCAGGTGCTAAACGTCACGGTTAGCCTAGCC
>JAVQIZ010162951.1:0-22408 GCA_036023535.2 Galaxias brevipinnis
TTTTTACTATCAGTCCATTGCCTACCTGCTTCCCCCCCTCAACTCCATATGAACCTCCACTGCAATCTGTCTGTGCGCGGAAGGCAATGGTGGAGAAACAGAGAAGTGATGTAACAATGCAGGAAAAAGAGGACCTTGAGAGACTATGCTTTACTTTAGGAGCATATACTGAGTGCCATTGAGGCTTAAATGTCTGGTTAACTAGATTTGGGTGCTTCTCCAAGTCAATATTGATGAAGCCAAAGAACTAAATAGGATATCTGACACTGGAATCCTGTATCAGTCTAACCAGAGGGTCATCAAATGTCTCCATAGCCACTCATCTTCCCAGTGCACTTAATGGCTTCTGTTTCAAACGTCATTAGTATGGAGGATTATCTGACTTTTGTGGTTCTCGGGCACCATAGGAGAAGATTTTATTTTTGAATTCGAGCCCAGCCAAGCTGCACCTCTCGGCCTCAACATCAAGATGCCTGTTTAATAATACATAGACGGAGGCTAATATTTTTCACATGACCTACCAAGGCTTTCTAAAGCTTCACAAAGAGACAAATAAAAACATGAAGAGCAACATGCATTTTGATGTCCCATTCACAGGCTTAGTTGCAGGTGCAGTATGTTTATTAATACATTTTTGTTAACTCGTTGCTTGATTAACAAGGATCCTACAGTTTTATCACAAGCAACTCAGTAGCAAATAATCCTGTAATGTCACATTTGCCAGCTTCATCATGCAAGTTCTGTAAAAAATAGAGTTGAATTCAGAACATTCCCGTTCTTAATATTGTTATATTTATATGAAATGTGCGATGGTCTGCTCCGCACCTCCTACATTCCCTTTTCCAACATTTCGGAAAATCACCAGTTTCCACAGCATTCGGCAGCAACAGTGAACGGTGACTGTGTGGGTGGAAATATGAAAGGCAGAAATCTAAATGTGTCTGACACACCGTCCACTGAGCTGCGGTGGTTCCCCCAGAGCACTCTGGGTAGATAGACAGGAGGCATCCAAACACAGATTAAGGGTGCTAAATGTATCATGGACAAATAAACACAATGATCTGAATATATCTGGGGGGCGGAGACACATACCAAACAAGGTAATAAACTCGTCACCCCTCCCCCATTATTTTTAATAAATTAGTTTGAATATCCAGTATTTGGCCCACATTTTCCAGTTTTAGATATTTGTGCTTGTATTGGACAAACATTCAAAAACAATTAGATCATCCGAACAGGACATCAATCCAAGTTTTTGTTCCAAGAACATTTTTCAACAATGTGATTGGGTCTGTGAATACCAACAGTGCGGATATACCTAGCAAGAATAGTAAGTTTTTAATAAAACCAAAAATAAATCGACACTAACCTGGACCCTCAAAATGTTTTAAAAATATATCTAAGCTGAATGCTTAATCAACAGCAGTGCTTCTAGAGGTTTCCTGTGCCCAATCAGGTCTAATCAAAAACACCGTCTTAGACTGATTACCACGAGGACCAAGAGGAGCGCCCCAGTGGCCCTTGTCCCTCAGCACTATTGTCTGGAAGGTAAAGGGCAGTGGCACTAGGACACACGCACGCTAAACGAAAAGTGTGATGACATTTTGCAAAACAACACTAAACGCTAGACATCATTTCACCTGGTTACCTACCCTGAATATCTGCCCAGGGAAAATTCTAATATCAAGCAGAGGAGAATAACTTGACATTTTAGTTTTTCCTACCCTAATGTCAAGTGTTTTTTTTTTTTCTTTCTCATAAGTGTTCCCTTAGTATTTGTAAATACCCACAGTTTACTAAGAGTTGTAACAACACATTCAGGGCAGATATAAAATCGTTGTGTCATGTTTACGGAGAGGAGCAACCTTTACATTTTAACCTTTCGAGCTGACAGGGCCTGGCTTTGGGGACACGATGGAGCCCAGCTGTCACCCAGTTTAATATCAATAAAGTTGTTTCTGAAATCTAGGTTCTTAACATTCTTTCTCACTTTATGCATATCCATTAGCTTGTGTAATGTGATTACTGGGGAGAACCACCCCTATTCTCCCAGATGGCATCCCAAAACCTACACATGGCCAGGAACTTGTAACAGCTTGAAATCGATTACAAATAGATATAGAATAGCATAATCGTAAATATGACACCAACTCACTTCATTATGATTTTATCCAGCATTTAAACAAAAACATTTGCCTGATACATGCTCTGCTTTTGTACAGCTACCGGACATTTCACTGCTTCTTTACGGTAGTGTAGTCATCGACTAGAGAAATGGTTTAAATTTGAATCAGAGCCTTAAAACACATTTAAACAAAACTCTTGATAAGATCATAAACTTATGAGTTTCTTTCATGAAGAGGTCCCATCAGAGTGCAGTAGCTTTGTTGAATTTAAAATGCCCTATGCTAACATTTGCTAGAGATTTAGCAAATGGTCAAATAATCTGACAACAGCAGCTGAATGAATTTAAATAACATTTACTTGCTCAAAACACAAAATACAAGACGGTACAGGTAAGACATGGATGTTGAGAAATAACCAAAACACTTGATTTCATTAATCGTACAGTACAGCAGAACTGATTGCACCTGCTCCGCATGGACAAATCTACTGTGGTGTTCGTGGTCATACACAAATCCCTCAACTGACAAAACAGAACAAAAAAAACAAATTGAGCAGCAGATTCAATCTCCAAACACCAGACCAGATATAATCGAGAAAAAAAAACAGAGTTTAGGACTCAGAGGATAGAATAAATCCTACACAGCAAATAACACAGAAAAAGGGTAAATGTAGTCGAAACCTAAAGGGCAGAGTAAGATCACAAAAAACTTTAAAAAGAACGGTTGAGGCTCAAGTGTCATTAAGGTTCCCATCAGACGTAAGAGGTAATGGGTTATCACAATCAACACGTTGAACAGCTCATTATTCACACAAAGACTGGGGTACTAAATCGCTGACCAACACTGCCCTGCTACCTTATTTTAGCAGTACCTCATTAGACCAGACAGACTCCAAAGGGACTCTTATGGTGGAAAGAAAACTGGTCATTGGAAAACTTAAAAATCTTGAGTTTAAACACAGGCCCTGCCTGCCATCCAGACTGTCGTCTACAAAGCTACTAAAGCCAGCTTAAAGCTTCCCTGGTTAATGTCAGCTAAGCCCACCTCCCCAAGGAGAAATATCTCCCCCTACTGGTTTGCAGGTGGGAGTCTTCTGAGGGCAGAAGAGCAGTTGATTAAAACATAAAAAAGTAGAGGGTCAGACTCTCCATGAGTACAAGCCATGCAAACAAAGTGCACACCATTCACCTTCAACTACACGTCGGCTTCGAAAAAACACACACCACACACAGACATTAAACTTCTGGACACAGAACAGGTGAGAACACAATTGAAAAAGGAGAAGTGAGAACGGTTAACAAGTGACCAGTGCCCTCCAAGTGCAACTCAGCCAGTGCAGAGAACAAACTCCATAACACGATGGAGGGGTGGTGTTCGGAAATAAAAAGTATGAAAGAACATCCCAGACTAGTTTGGATTGGGTGCACAAACTACAGAGGAAAAGACAAGACAGCTACCTGTAAGACACAAAATAGACCTGAATACTGTCCAGATTTGGGCATACAGTAATATACAAACCACCCATGCCAAGGAAAAGGGGAGAATAAACGGCATATTAATAAACAAACTATTATACACACGGTGAGGCTGCAAAAAAAATAATAAACCTGTTGACACACCAAACTCTACAGAAAAAAAAAAATATATATATACAGAAACGGTGTCAGCCAACCAGAGAGAAATTTAGACTAATAAGGAATGAGACCTCACTTAGGCTTATCAACGTTATTTTTGTACAATTTACTCTCAGTGCTTAACAATATTTTCATCAAAATTAAAAATTAAATCAAATAAAAGGCATAAAACTTAAAATTTACAAAACACACTGAAATCATATA
The DNA here is from genome assembly GCA_036023535.2 of Galaxias brevipinnis. Lineage (NCBI taxonomy): Eukaryota > Metazoa > Chordata > Actinopteri > Galaxiiformes > Galaxiidae > Galaxias > Galaxias brevipinnis. The sequence continues at coordinate 3,965 of JAVQIZ010162951.1, forward strand.
TACACAAACAATAATAATAAAATTAAAATTAAAATAAAAACTCCCATTGACTGGCACGCAAGCGTTCCGGAAAGCGACATGCAGCACTCTCCAGTGCCCACCAGGGGTCAAAGGCATGAGCACACAGGAGGGGATTATCAATGGACTGCCAAGGTAAAAGCCTGCGTAGCAGTTTGCTTCTCCTGCAGATAAGAGAGAGTGGCTTAGGTTAGAAGATGCGCTTGCGTTTCAGATAGGAGTCAGCGTAGTGCCCACCCAGGCCCTGAGAGTGCTGGCCCACGTAGCCCTGCTCAGGGCTGGGCTCCGGAGACGGGATCAGGCGCTTGTGGCCACCGATGGGAGTCTGGAACGGGTCAAAGACATCTAATCAATACAACTAGCGATAGGTCTTAAACAAAAACAAAAAATGCCAATATTTATTCAAGCTTGACCTTTGTTCATTTATTTTTCTGAAATGATAAAAATGGAATTTACCTTGATCCCGTTCCCCAGACCAGGAGGGTAGTTGTTGTGGCTCACAGGAGGCATTCCCACAGCCTACGGACATAATCAATACAATCTTGGTGTGAACAGAATAACGAATGGCGTTATTTGGACATCACACTTCGCTCCTTACAACCCACATACAACCAAACGCATTGTGTCACTGATTGATTGACAACCAAGGCGTCGATAAGTCTCCCAATAAACCCCGGGGGCAAACATAACGGCCACGGCGCAGCGCAGCGGATGACAGCAGGAGTGTGTTATTGATGCTTACTTTATTGAGCAGAGTGGAGGGGAGGCTGCCACCGCCTTGGGCCCCGGGCCCAGCGCTGTAGTAGGACAGGGGTGGGCTGGAGGAGTAGCCGTAGTGGGAGGAGCGCTCGCCGTAGTCACATTGGGGCAGCAGCTGCAGAGAGACGGGCAGACAGGGAGTCAAAACAGGGTGAGGGGAGAGGAGAGGAGAGGACAAGACTAGACTAGACCACTGGCCACAGTCAGTAGTGTTTGCATTGGGTTACCTGTGGTCCAAAGCCCGCCATGGCCCCCGTGTCCAGGTTCTCCTGCTGTTCGTACAGGTGGGCCAGATGATCCTGAGGAGACGAAACAAAGGGTTGGCATCAGACTACGAACCGTAAAGAACCGATAGGTACCACCATCCGTCACTGTGACCTTCCCGCCACAGAGGGGGGGCTTCAACATCAATGGCAGGCCTACATTTGATCTCACACTCCTGGGGCCGAGCCAGGGCCTGCTGGGTTGGGGGGGGGTTTACCTGCTGCAGAGGGGGGTAGTCTGGAGTATACGACTCCTGGTACCGCAGGCTGTAGTGGGAGTGGATGCTCTGGTTGGCGCGCTGGTTGGACATGTTGCCGAGCGTGGGCCTCTTCCTGTACGGGTGGGGCCGCCAGTTCGCTCCTGCGGGCAGGGAGGGCGTGAAAGGTCAGACATAAGCCGTGCCAAAAGGCGAGGCAGGGGGTGGGGGATTACTAGGCAGGGAGGCCAAAGAACACAAGACAGCAGAAAGGGCAGCTCACCTGAGGGGTTGAACAGACTGTGGACATTCAGGTAGGGGTTTTGGGGGACGTTCACTTCCCTAGGAGGATCTCCGAGGATAGACACCTGAGAAGTTAAATCCAGTTAGAGCTTTGCTGGCGTAACCATGCCAACGACAAGAATGTGTGAACGCAGAGGACAGAAATACTGTTCAGCGTCTCACCCCTGTTGGTGGGAGTCCCTCGGGCCCCATCCCAACCCCCAGGAGGGGCAGGGAGCGTCCTTGCAGGTTAAGGGAGGGTGTCTGAGGGAAGCTGCATGCCCCCGTGGGAGACTCCTGTTCCCTGGCCAGTGGTCTGCCCAGAGAGGGGGGCTTAGCGGAGCTCAGAGGATCAATCTGCAAGCCAACTGGTGTGACAAAACCACGTAGGAAAAAAGCATAAGTCACCCAAAAACAACCTAAAATAAGCCACGAGTAAACGGAATGGCCCAAGCAAGCAAACATCGCCACAGATGTTGGGTAGCAAAGCAAAACATGCAATTTGTGGTTGGCTGCAGTGCAATGACCGTGGCCACGGAAGGGATGCCAAACCTTGAGGCAGCTCTCCGAGCAGATGGACTCCCTGCTGGAGAGGCAGAGCAGCCAGAGGGTTGTCCCCGATGAGTCCTGCCTGCTGGCCAGAGAGAGAGAAGGGGAACACAGGGAGGGGTCAGGTCACTCCTAAGCCACACAGGCAGAAGCACATCCACAGCAGCCTTAAAACTACACCACTCTAGCTACCTTACCGCACGTGATGGCTCGTATAGGCACGTTTTCATAGCGGGGGGAGGAGCAAACTCACGTCAACCACTGAGAACAAAACGCGTCTAACACCACACCGTGATCGGCACACTCAAAACACACCCCAGTTCCACTCACACATGGCAGGAGGCGGCTCTCTTTATTGTGCAGCACCTGAGCCCAAAGAAGATGATTTCCGAGAAAGGCTTGCTAATAGTGGGAGAGGGCAGAGCGTCGACACATGAGATGGCAGGCATGGGGAGAGAGAGAGAGACAGTGAGAGAGCGAGGCGCACGCAGAAGGAATAGGCTGGACAGATGGCTACCTGTTGGACCTGGGCCTGGGCCTGGGCCTGGTTCTGGAGCAGGAGCTGGAGCAGGGCGGCAGACAGGGCTGGGTTGGCTAGCAGGGGCATGGTGGGGGCGGCGCCCAGGAGACCTGCGCGGACACACAGAAGTAGGGGATCAGCCGCGTCTGGAGGGGACACGGGCAGATCTATTACAGTGGGAAGTGGACGCGGCCGTGTCATCAGGCGGTGAGTCGGTAGAGGGAGGGGAGGGTTGGGGGAGGTACATGTCTCACCTTGTTTCCTTCCCTGGGTCATGGGGTTGAGCAGCATCTTGAGGGTGGCGGGGTTACTGAGGCCGGTGAGGATCTGCATGGCTGTGGGCTCAGGCAGGAGACCCTTCCCTCGGTTCAGGGCCTTGGATGGAGAGGACAGAAGGAGAGCGTTAAGACCCACGGCTGGCTATCCGATGGCAAAGCAACTCCCCAGACAGACTGGGGTCGAGCAAGGGCTAGCGATGGGGCTTTACCATGGTCTGAGCGGCAATGAGGGCAGCCAGCATGCTCCTCCCTGGAGGCCCCGGGGCACAGAAGGACACGCGGATGCGAGTCCCACCCAGCACTCTGCCGTCTGTCAGCCTCTGCACCTCTTCAGCCATCTCTGCCAAAGCAAACTCCAGCACTGCAAACCGCCGGAAACTTCCATCCTGTCCTTGTGCCAACTGAATACAGAAAGAGCAAAAAGAAAATCAAAAGAAAACAAACTGGTCATTTTACTGGGGGGGTAGGGCAGAATAGAGTTCGTCAAGGTTTAAAGAACCAGCAAAGCTCCGCACTTACTCCTGTGTTAGCTGATTTGGACAAATTGACAGGCTAAATTAAAAATATTAAAAAGTATTCAGCAAGTGTGCAAATAGGTAATTTAAGTCAATAACAGATTGATTGAAAACTAAATGAAATCTCCAACTCTCCAATGCAAGCTATAGGTTCAAATGTTCATAGCAAAGAGCCTGTATTTATGGTTCTTCTAAACAGAAATACATGCCGGGTAGCCTAACAATACATTATCCACCCTACGGGCTGTTAACCAGCAGAGTCCCAACGGACTGCACTCATCAATATGCAGGGGATCATTATGTTCTAATACCCTCCAGTCTAAAACCTTTGACCTGGCTAATAGCAACTTTAAGTCAGTCAACATCTCACATTAGCGCTGGAGTTGAGGAAAAAAAAAGGAAATCACCTACCTACAGCCATCACATTATACAACAGACTTTTGAAGCCCTCTGAAGCTACAGTGGATATATTCCTATGTGTGTACACAATGAGTCTCTTACACACAAACATACTGTTCTCTTTCTCATTCCAGAAAGACCCGCAGGGCCAGAGTCCTGCTGAATGACATCACCTGGGAAAGTCAGGCGGTCATCACTATAGAAACCAACTATGCTCATTGCTATAGAAACTTTGCCCTGCTTCTACTGTGGTCACTCAAAAAGGTGAGAGCCAAAGAGCTCTAAATCATAGCCAAACAGTCCCAACGGTTACTTCAAACTTATTTTTCCTCTGAAACACTCTACATACATAATCAATTATTCATGCACAGCATCAAGCATACACCTTCAACATCAACCTTTTCTTAAAGATGTTTAACACCGTTTGAATACACAGCATTTGCATTTTGAAGAGAAACAAAAAAAGGAGGGTGGCAAAAAGCAATTTTGATGTCAGGTATAAAGACTTTTGCGCGGTACTCAAAAGTGATACAATTTTTTTATATTCATAAAACGTTGATGTGATATGTGCAGAGCATTAATCATTCTGTGTATTTGTGAGAGACATAGGCAATTTATTTCTAAATTGGATGGGCCAGATTGTCTGAGAATTGTCCGGAGGACGCAACAATTCATTTCGGAAAGAATCAAAAAAATCTCAAAGACGACAAAAACTATTTTAACACTATTTGGCACTGAACAGACATTACACACTAAATTACCACCGCAAGTGATAGAAAACTGAGGAATATATGAAAAAGGTACTCATTGAACATAGCCTGTCAATAGAAAAAGACACATCCTGCCAATGGATGACTGACTGGGTTCACAGTACTCCCAGTGACGGGTGGCAATGTAGCTGCACTTTCTTCTGACATTTGAAACATATGAACTCATTCGAGAACTTCTCTTCCTTCCTTCCTTCTTTCATTCATTCATTCATTTCAAAACAAATCTAAGCTCACCAACTGAAACATGTACACACCTTCACGCGCTTCTGGGGGAAATAAGTGACAATGCCACACTGGCAGGACTATCATTTGGCCACACCACAAGACGTGTCACTTAAATACCGATCGATTCATTAGTTATTACTATAATTTGTATAATTACCAATTATGTTATTCTACGGTTATTTTTGATTGTATGATTTGGTAACATTATTTACTTTAAAATGTGTATGCCATATCCATGCTGTGCCAATAAAGCAGAATTGAATTGAATTGAATTGAATTGAATTGAATTGAATTGAATTGAATTGAAAATGTAACTGAAAAAATTTGAAGGTGAGATGACACAGCAGTGGTGTAATGACCTGGCAGAAGATGGGTGCGTGTGTGTCCGCTAGGGCAGTGCCTAGGTCCTGGGCTGTCAATAGGTTCTGAGGCAAGCGGTCCACACACAAGCATCTCGAATGCAGTCGGGGGTAGGTGAGGGAACCGACCTCGGTCCAGTGGACGTACAGCATGCGAGAGCCAAGCTGCTTCCCCAGGAGCTCGGATTTTGCTCGCGCCGCCGAGTCTTTCTTCATGTACTCGACAAAGCCATAGCCCTTTGAGTGGCCAGTGGCGGCGCTGTGCACCAGGAAGCAGCGCTCCAGGTTGCCAAAGGGACGCACCAACTCCTCAAACTGCTGCTGAGTGAAGGCATGGGGTAGGTTGGCAATGCACAGCAGGGCATCTGTGGGCTGTAGCTGCACTGAGATTTCCCGGTCACGCAAGGCATGCTGGTTGAACTCTTTGATGGCACACTGCGCCTGCTCCCCATTTAGCAGTGTGACAAAGGCTGAGGGAAAGGAGAGAGTGAGAGTGAGAACTTGCCATGAAGAGTGTGAAGTAGCCTTGGTGAAGAGTTTAGACAACCTCAAAAAAGAGAATACCAAAATCGGGTTGCCTTGATCTTTGAAAGAGTATGTCACTATTCTGACATCATTAACTTCCACCGTGGTAACATTGAAAACAGCTAAAACAGGTGATTCACATAGTAATGTAATCAGGCCAGCTACTTTATCAGGGGCTGTCATAATAAACCTTTTGACATTATTTCTTGAAGCAGGATACTACCAGAGGGTACTGGCTGGCTGAAGTTGTTTACTTACTTATTGTCCTGTCCTACTCAGAACATTCGTAATCTACCCCTAGTTATTTTTTCTCTCTTGACCCACGAGACGGTACCATTTCACAGACAATCACAATTTAACCTACCAAAAAACAACCAAACAGCCTGGATCAACCATACAGGTTGATCTAAATGTTCAGTAGCCTTATTTTCTTAGTGCAAGCTAAAGTTGTTATACAATTTTACTTCATTCAGGAGGAGTAGAGCATCAATATAATAGGGGAGCACCTCCTAATCAACTTGTCCAACTGTGTACCTGTAATTGTTTACACTTAAGATTCTTACATGAACAGTCTATGGCCATAATATTTAAAAGCATTTTGGGTTGATATGAACAATGTCAAGTTTTGATTCATTAACATAAGTGCATAATTATGAACTTCAAAATAGTGAAGTAATTAAACCAACCTGTGCCTTTGTACTTGTCCACAAAGCAGTATTTCAGGTCATAGTTGCTCAGCAGCTCATGTACCTCCTGAAAAAGAAAAGACAATAGGATTAGGTACCAGTATTCAAGCTGGGTCTTATTTTATGTTAACACTTAATATTTCATGACTAATCCAATAAATAAAAACAACCAGGTTTGTCGGGGGTCCTGGCAATGTAGGATAATGTCCACCAATTGAGAGCTCAAAACTAGTATATGTTAAATCTCTCAACCAATCTCAAACCCCTAACTTTTTCACGTCTCATACTTTAGGAAAGAATATCGAAATCAAACGGCTGAGCATCTGTTCAGGCGAAACACAAGCGCATCGTTGCGATAATTGTTGGAACATGCATTGCCACTTCCACAAATGAACTGCTATGCCTTCTCGTATTTTCTGAAACGTTTTGTCGACTTCAATCTATTGTTAGTAAATGTGTCGTTCCCATCTCGAACTCCCAATACACCCCAGCAAACAATGGTCCATCGATAGGCCCATCGTTCCGCACGAGTCAAGCACGTTCTAACTAGGGTCACATAGTTAACGTGCTTGACCAACTATGATGATTCATCGCCTTATTACTACACATGATGGTCATGGGCAACTTTATAGTTAGTGATAAGTTTAACATAACTAGATCAAGCCTTCCACACAAATCATCATTATGTTAACTTATATACAAAAAAGTGTTGAGTACTGTCACCTGCGTTGAGCAGATTACTTGCATGGAAATGTAAATGCTGACTAGAAAATTTGCGTTGGGAAGTGGATACATGGGTTGCTACTGCTAGCTAAGTCACAACTTTAGAGGATAAAGAGAATTAACGTGGACGTGATTTTAGTAGCTACTGCTAGCCAGTCAAATGTTCGCTGGCTTAAACTTGGTTAACATAACAAGTTCAAATTAATAATACAGACAAGCACAGTAACGTTACTAAGTACTTATAGTTTGACTGCCAAAGTTGGTAACGTTAGCTAAATTCTGTTGAAAAAAATTTAGGCCAAATTTCAACCACGCGGAAACTGCAGGCCAAAAGTAAGTTATCACCATCACTAGTAGTACCTCCTGATCTGGCATCCCTCGGCGTTTAGTTTTTAGTGTAGCAGCTAGCTAACGTCGTTTTAGCAAGATAGATTGCCTGCCTTTGAATGAGATTAGATGCTGAATTTCTAAAGTTTGTGAACATACCTGATTAGTAATATCGCAAGGCAGATTTTTTATGATTATTTTTCTGCGATTATAAAATTCTCGGCGAGTTCTTTCCAAGCGATTGTCAATCTCTTCAGGGCTCAATGATGTCAACTCTTCATCGACTTTCCGCGTACACTCGTGCCCTGGTGTGGCATCTTCATAACTGGGCACAGTTTCAGGGTGTCCAAACACCCAGTTTTCCTTGTCAACAGCGGGGTCATAATTTTCATGAAGAGGACGATTTACGAAGTGTGGCCCTGTATCTGTGTTTTCTTCTCTGGCAGCTACGCTAACGGACACGGCGGCCGCCATCACTTAGTCAGGAAGTTTAGTTTCTACAATCGAGAAACACTGGCAGATTTGAGCAGTTTAAACAATACACACATGGTCCCAACATTCTTTCTCATTGGTTGAAAGGGGATGCATTTTCTCGACTACAGCAACGTAAGAGAACAGGGGTGGGATTAGAGGGGTGGCTTCAGTCATAACGGATTTTTTGCAAAGATGAACGTTGTAAGCTATTATACTGGTCATCCATGAAAATATTATGCAAGCATAGTGATATTTTTTCAAAGCTATTTGTAGGATTACCTAGAAAATGGCTCAATGGCAAATCAAATCTGTAATCATAGAGATAGAACACACATACATAGTTCTATCTATATGTATGTCTGTAAATAATTCTGTGGTTGAAATTGAATGTGGAGCAATTGTGGGGGATCAAACATGAATGATAAAAGCGAAATCATAATTTTCATTAGCATTTTAATGTTTGTTTAAAAAATCATGTTCCACTAAACTACAAATTTAAAACAATCAATTTATACAATAAAATACAAAACAATAGTTGAAACTTGTGAAAGTTTCCAAAGTTGGCATGTGCATTTTGTGTAACACAAAGCATTTTAAATGAAAACTTGTCATAGTTATGTGCCTTGTCTTTGACACTGTCACAAAATAGACAAAGTGTAACAAGTTAACAATGCAAAAGAACAAAACTTTGTGCTGTCATTTAACCATAAGGCTTCCTCAAACAAAGTAAAATCAAATAGTAGGTGTAATTGTCATTACATTTTTGGAAAACATAAACATAATCCAATGATAATCATCCCAATAAACTAGTCAACTGTACAGACAGAGGGCACTGTAGAGTAAATTATAAGCAAAAGACTAAGATAACGTGTCTATTAAGAAAGTGATAAGGTAAAGTGTATAAAGACTTTCGATGGAATATTACATTTGTATTTGTGTTAAACGCACAGTAGACGGTGCAAATCTCTGCCGAATTGTTTCAATGCTGTCAGCGAGAGACTTAAAGGATGGCCGTTGTGCAGGGTCAACATGCCAACAGTCCGCCATTAATGAGTGCACCTTTGAGAGAAAAAAATAAATCTTTAGACTTAAAATATCTTTGGTTGCATTGGCTAAATGATAAATGTGATTTTCTTTACCTCATACGGACAGTCTCTGGGACAAGGCAATCTTCTGTTTCTCTCCAGCAGTTTTATCAATGCCATCACAGTCATTAGACCCTGTACCATCCCCATCATATCAAAGAACTTCTGCAGAAAACACATCCAAACATACCTCCCAATTAACACTACACACTAAGGTTGATACTTTAGTGTAGAAAATATAATCTTTCAACCAGAAGTGTCTTTGCTGGCCTTAAAAGAAGAACATGTTTAATTAAAACATGCCTTCTTTGCTACTTTAACACATGTTTATACGACATCATTTTAAAGAATAATGAGTACTAAAATCGTTTCTCCTTACAGTCTTATTAAAACAAAATAAAAATGTGTGTGTGCATGTAGATTGTAAAGATTTCATAAAAAATACAGTACGAGTTGATTTACCGTTGGGGGGCTCTGATGATGGTCACAATAGGTGAGGATCTCATAGAGTGTCACACCAAAGGACCAGATGTCAGAGGAGAAAGAAAACTTGCTCTCCCTAAGACACTCAATTGCATACCTGTAATAATGTACATAGATCATTCTCTAATTATAATCTGGATTTAGCCCCAGAGAAAATAGACATTTCAAATGTATTTAAAACTCACCAGAAGACAGGACTGTCTCCATCCTCGCGGACACGGTAGTAAACATCACCCTCGGGGATGTATTTGGTCAGGCCGAAGTCCCCAATCTTCACCAAACCTTCATTTTCTACCAAGACATTTCGTGCAGCCAAGTCCCGATGGATGTATCGCTTTGAGTGCAAGTAATCCATTCCCTTTTTCAAAAGAGAGGAATGAAAAAAGACTAAATGTTTAGGAGGACAAGCTAAAACGGTTTTGATTAAAGTTATCTTCAAGCTAAGCCTTACACAGTCCCCTAGTCCCTTAAGCAGTGTCCTTAGCTCACCTGGCAGATCTGCTGGGCAAACAGCAGGCTGTGTGCAATGCCAACGCGATGCTTAGGCAGATACTCTCTGAGGCTTCCCAGCGGGAGGAACTCCATAATCAGCTGTACCACCTGCCCTCCTGTGGTGGGACATTACACTCACACTTAAATTCAGAGAGCTCTGATGCAAGAGGAAAGTTGTCTTTGACGTTCACTAGTCCCAAGGGTACATCAACAAAATACCTTGAAGTTTTAAACCTTCTTTTCTACAATATATGTGCATAATGTGTGTGCTTATTCTTTTACATAATAAGATGTGTAGGCATACAACCTTTATAAGATGAACAAGGTGTGTGCACATGACTTATATCTGGACAGGCTCTCACCAAGCTCTGTGCAGCAGCCCTTGTACTTGACAATGTTGCTGTGGTAGAGAGATTTGAGGATTGTTATCTCCTTCATCCAGCCCTCATGGAGGAGGTGGCCCACTCCTTCTTGCTTCAGTGCCTTCACTGCAACATACTCCCCTGTCCCATCATTGGCTGGGTCGTATAGGTATAGCAGGACCTTCCCAAAGTGACCCTGGACACATAGCACAAAACAATTCCACACTGAGGGAAAGGCCAGGAAGCAGTGCTGATCTTTACATGTTCTGTGCAGGCCCAGATTACTTTTGCTAACACAGCACATTTTAACGCAAGCAGAAATCAGCAGTTCAGCTCACTTTGTTACTACAATGTGGAACACTCTAATGATATCCCAGCAGAGACACAAACTCACCTCTCCCAACTCTCGAATCTTTTTCAGGTACCGTTTGAGGAACACGCTGGGGTCTGCGTCTGGGAGAGGCTCACTGGGAGAAATATCGGGGTCTGACAGAAGACATTACATTAGGATTAGATAACACTAGCAAGGACAGGAGAGACAACTACACTCTAGAGTGAGGGGACTTACTTTTGTGCATTATGTCTATGAGCTCTCGGAGCACAACACGGAATGAGGGCCTTTCCACAGGTTCATAGTTCAAACACTTGCTAATAAAGCTGGCCAGTTCTTGAGACGAAGGCTCGGCTAGACGACTTCGGGTCTCATAAAAACGCTCTTTCTGTTGGGTGTGCATAAGGTAACAGTCAAGGTCAGAGACTCCTTGTATTTGTGCGTGAGGTGTTTTCATGTGCAGTGGCTTGGCTCTACCTCAGAGAGTGTGGTTCCACACTTGGGTGGTTCCCCATTGTTACAGATCTCAAGCAGTGTTACGCCAAAGCTCCACTGGTCCGCAGCACTGCCAATCTGAGCGTCACTTGGCAAACACTCTGGGGCAATCCATGGGATCCGATCTAGTCGCTCTGTAGCACAGGCATAACAAAATCAATAACAACCCCAATAGCCAGCATACTTTGCATGTGAATGGTCTTTTTTGGTAGATGACAATACTGATGAAAGAGCAATACAACAGGAAATGAACCTCTGGAAGTGGTCTGTGTAATATTTCCTGTGTCATAATCTGATTAAAAGTAAGGACAAAAATTAAAGACGAGCAGTATTTTCTTAGTGACCCAAATGTATAGATATTTTACAGTGTTTATGGCACCTGATCCAGGTTCTAATGCAGCAAAGCATCCCTAACCTGTAAGGGTACAGTACCACGGCCATGCCTTAAGATGCAGCCAAAAAATGCATTTTAAACATACCTAAAGTAAATATTTCTGTGTATTTATATGCAGTTTAACTCTGTTACTTCCTTATTGTCATGTATCCCTATGTATCCAATGTGCAAGTGTTCAGTGCCACACAAAAGCAAAAGTTTGCTATCTATAAACTTTGGGACGGCACCCCGCACCGAAAGACAAAACACTTTGTACCACAGGAACGCACTGTTCACTTTAACTGGCTGGTACTGACCTTCCTTTGAAAGGGCAGTGAGGCTGATTCCTGGGTCACTCAGCTTGACAAAGGGAGAGACACCGTGCTCCAAACCACGACGAGCCACCAGAATGTTCTTTGCACAGACGTTCCCATGAACCAGATGTTTAGTCTCCTGCAATGAACACAAAAATCATTGGCTCAAGCTAAATGTCAAAAAATACCTTCCTTATGATCTTGACAAAGAATCGTAGCATCCGTTGTTTAATATCATCGACTCTAGCAATAGATTTACATTGGGTGCAGAAAATTCAGTTGACTTACAAGATAGCTAAGGGCACTGGCCAGTTGTTTGGCTACAATGAATTTCCACTGGGGAGTCACACGAGCCTTCTCATTGCGCAAGAAAACATCTAGGGGGCCAAACTCCACATACTCCTCCACCATTATATCTGCAAAGTAAAAGAGGAACAATATCAAATATAAACCTATTCACTTTTTAAATACCATACTCACATCAATTGTAGCCGCTTCTCTTTAAGAACAATATCAAATATAAACCTATTCACTTTTTAAATACCATAGTCACATCAATTGTAGCCACTTCTCTTTCAATAACTATCTATAGTTTGATAGAGCAGTAGTTGAAATGTCATTGTATGGCTAAAGGGACATGACACTACAATGCTAAACGGGGAAGTAAAACAGCCAATGGGAAATTAGAGTGTGTTGGTAAAATGTGGAGTTGCTCTTACTCTCAGACTCTTTGACTGACACACCATGCACAAACACCAGGTGGCTGTGAGACACCTTACTCATAAGGCTGGCTGTCTCAAAGAAAGCCTATATGGAAAGAAAAACAAAATGTTACAATATCAAAATGTTACTATAACAATCAAAACAAGAAATACCATCGCCCGTAGTTAAAATACGTTTGTAAGTAAATAAGTGCCTATTTAAAAAGTCGTACAGTTGACAGAAGTACATTTGGGAAATTAAACTTTTATTGTTATTAAAAAAGATTCTCCCATAAAAGTGTGTTCCACTGCTTGGCACATCTGCGAGCCATTTTATTTATTGGTGAACCCTCTCTTTACTATGTTAAGAGCATGGATTCTTCTCCTATAATGCTTGGGGATTTAGGAGAATAAATAGCAAGGGATCGGAGAAAATGTCTTCCATAAACAACATATCTAAGCCCTTGAGGACTATCTTATTGAGCGCACCCCACAATGGAATTTATGCCACAGAACCGGAATGGTTATGGCAAACGTTTATTTAAACAGATCTCTATGGGTGCCAATAATTGTGACACATTTGATACTAATATAAATAAATATGAGGGATTTGTATTTTTTGGGGGGGGGGGTTATACATAAAAAAGACACAAAAAAACAAAAAACAATGGCAGTCGATTGTTAGGTCGTTTTACTACTCACTAATGCTATGTCTTTATGGCTCTGGTCGAGGATTTTGAGGACCACTCGGATCCCTTTGCGAGTGTTGAGGTTGTTGTTCGAAGCGTCATCTTCGTCGTCTTCTCCGTAACACACCAAATGGCGGCCCAAGTAAATGTTAGTTCTTGTCCCCCGACCCAAATGTTGCTCCTGTCATAACACAATACAAAAACATTTGTCAAAGAAAGAAAGAAAGAAAGAAAGAAAGAAACAAAGAAAGGCCGTGTCCAGTCCGAAATATAGTCTATTCGGGCTGGTGAGATGGCTGAGAGTGGCCGCTATTGCTCTCACTTGTATGATCTCCTTGTCTTTGATTTGATGGAAGCGGAGCTGAGAAAGGTTCAGGGCCGAAGATTCGTGCTGAACACAGTGATCTTCGCCCTGCCTTAATAGAAGCAGGTTTGACACCTCTGGAACAGACACCCACAATCATTCTACCAAGAAACTTGAGAACACATTACAATAAAGGGAGAATATCTAAACACTGAATTAGTAATATAGTCTTAAACAAGGATATTATCACACACACACACTGACCTCCAGGTCTTGGTAGACAGCACTTCTTCACAGTGAAATGATCTGTGCCGGATTTGAGCACAAAGGTCTTGAGGCTCTCGGTGAGCTCCTTCACACTGGAGAACTCTCGGTCCCAGCCATCCAGAGAGAACATTGTGCCGTTTTGGAGAATTCGGAATTGCTTGTGAATTGGCCCATTCTGCAACACGTACACACGCAAAATATTTTTTAGCACAATAATCACAATAATTCCCAAGTCCAAAATGGTTGGGCAGTCCTACCTGGCTTAGGTTCAGAACAGCCAGTATGATTCGGTGGTAGTCAAGAACACTCCAGCGCAGCAGGAACGCTCCTTCATCTGATACCTCCCTCTTCAGTTTCAGCAACACAAAGTCATCCCTGTGAAATATGCATACAAGTTATAATGACCATGTAACAAGTACTGTGTGGGTGTGTGCATGACACTCACATCATAGGTCCATGAAGGCCATTTGCTGCACTTAGCACTACTCGGGGTGGAGCCACCTCGTGACAAAGGTAGTGATGGGCGTCCACAGTGAGGCGGAAATATCCATCTAGTAGGGAAACGAAGGAGCTTGCCTGCAGGCTAGAGTTCATCTGCACTTCCTACAAACAAACAGTCAGATGTGACTTCCTCAAATTTACTGTACTGCATAACAATATAGTTAGCCAGTTATATTGAGGCAACACACAGGCACTTATCTTAAAATGCAAATTTCTTATCAAAATCACACCATAAAAGGACATTATGATGTGACTTTAAATGTGAGAAAATCAGACATTATTTTTTACAGGAACATCCTTGGCTAATGCAAACGTGGGTGTATCAATTAACCGAGAGCATTAGGCAGAACAATAAGAGTGCTCTGACCATGAAACGGTTGTCTTGTCTGGTAATGCACACATTAGCTCCAGTGATGGCTATGTGGGAAATTTCTGGGAAGTCGCAGAAAGAGGTCCATTCGTTGGCAGCCTTGGCATCATCTAGGAGTGGCTGTTGCTTTTTTTTCTTCCTAGTACCCAAGTAATTATTTCTGCAGTAACTGTTCTCCTGAGCCTGCCGAGAGACAAAACAAATTGAACAATAAAGATGCACTAGTATCACAAACACATGTTGTGAACATGATGGGCTCATACCATGTTGCCCTACCTTTTGATTAGAAATCTTCCTCCACTGAATCCCCTTGATGCCGGAAATCATTATTTCATGGGTGGCCTCTGCACAAAAGTTGTCGTCAGCGGTCATATGGGCGTGTGTGTTGTTGAGATAGGGGCTGCTGCCAACCCCTTCTTCCCGCAGCTCCAAGTGAGACACAGAGAATATCTCTGAACCAAAGCAAGGAGCTAAACGCTCCAGTGTGGAAATGTATTTATACATGATCTCCTGGGAGCCTAGTCGCCCCATTCCCACAGTGTGTTGCTGGAAGGTCTTCACAAACTCCACAAACACACGTCGAATCCTGATCTTGGTTAGAAAATTGTTTTTTTCAATGTGTCTGTAGAAGGATTTTGGAATGCAATGCAGGAAGCTAAAGAAAAGGGATATTAGTCAATATTATCTGCTTCTAACTGAATGTATACCAAGCCAAATGTCATATAGTCATGGAAATATTGTTAGTGTTATTGTCACCATACCTGACGGTTTTTGCCACCTCTTGTAAAGTACAGCCTGTCTGCACAGCCTTGTGAGACAGGTGGAGGACAGCCATTCCCAGACTCTCGTTCTTGAAGGAAGTTAGTGCATCTTCTCCTTGAACATCATCCATTTGCACTATATCATTTACAAAATCATATTTTGCCTGAAGGAAATAAGAGGCAGGAATTTACATTTTTGTAAAATTGAAAGAACATACATTTACACCACATGACTAAAGTTAGATGAGGGAAGTGTAGTGAACCTGAGAGAACAGGTACTCTAGGGAGGTCATTTCTAGAAGACTGCCCCCTTCCTCGCTTCCTCCCCGTGGAGCATAGCGGCGGACTGTGGGCTCACCCTCAGCCAGCCCATGCCAATTCCGAAAGTAAAACCTGAGGGAAACAAGAACAGCACTCTGAAAATACGAGCATTCATCCAAATGATTCGAAAGTACAGTATTAAAAGGCTAACAGAGCTCCAGACAACCAAGTCAACTTATGGCGTTATTTTTCAGAGGATGACACCAGCAACCACATTTGGTGGAACTCAATTTTGCAGCATCTTGCCATCAGAATTAAATTTATTCTGAGCTTGGTGGACCTGATTGTTTTATATTTATAACTTGAGTGAGAGTGACACTGCAAACCCAAAACAAAACAAAAATAGAAAAATAAATAGCATGCTCTTATAGTATGATAAAGATGTTTTTATTTCATATAGGTTTGCAGTGTCACTCTAACTCTAGTTACAATATTTGCCTATCTGGGAAGGAACTAATTTGAAGCACCAGGAGAATTTGACCCACTCTAGTAATTAGTAATAAGCTAAGGTAAGATTTAACTGTAATAGAGACATTCTACAGTTTGCAACGAAGAGCCTAATGGTAAGGCTGATGCAGCAACTCCACTTTACAATTACCAAAGAAATAGCTGTTTACTGGACAGATTTGTATTTAATTCTGGCTAACAAAAAAAAGTACACCATTTTTAAACTGTATGCTGCTAGAGACTACATGCAAAGTGATATTTTCCATTGTGGTTTGGCTACCACCCATTAAGAGCGAAAATCTGTGCAACAAGTTGGGAAGGGAGAAACAGTAGCTTTGTACAACATAGCGAAGGGCAAATTAGAGCAATGCCAGTTACATTTAATTTTAAACAAAAAGGTTAATCAGATCTCTCACGCTGATGCAAGAAATTACTGTGGCCAACAGCACTGGAAAAGCATTTACTCACTTGCTTGGTAGTGGCATTTAGCTTTTCTCAATACTAACATTGACTAACCTCATTCGAAAGTGAAGGACCAAATTACAATCTTCTCCAGGGCTGAAGATGTGGTTTGGGCTGTACCAGTAGCAAGTTGATGGGTCATAGAGAGCAAACAGGACATAGCAGAGTGGAGTGATCCCTGAAGTGAACACAGCAATGTGAGCCATGTCTGCGAACCGTATGTCAAACAAAATCCAAAAATTTTCGAAAAAAACAACATTCTAGTGTTTCAAAACTTTACTATAACAAGTAATACATTTTCGAACAAAACAACATTCTAGTGTTTCAAAACTTTACTATAACAAGTCGTATTTTCTCACCAACAAACTGAGCTGCCTTGATACACAGCTCCTCTGCTGTAACTTTGCCTTCCGTGTGTGAAAAGTAATGTTCCTCCTCCTTGGTCCAGAAGAGGTATGTGTGGATGCCCTGACTGCGAGGAACATAGCTTGGGTCTTTATGCACTGCTTTGGTTCCACGGCCAGACATCATGGCAATGTTGAATACTGTTAAAGTTAGATCACATTGATAGAAACTGTGGTAAATTCAACAAAAAAAGAGGCACTTTTTGTACAAAACGTAATTTAGTTGTAAGATACAAATTATGCAATTAGCACAATATGACTATAATATTTAGTCCAATGGCAGACATTCACAGATAAAAAAAAAGACCTACAAGAAACAACTGCTAGAAAACATATATGGCAATATTGTAAATTCTAATGACATTGTCACGTTCAGTGAATCATGTGATCACAGAGGCCTTCAGCGTCTTCATCTTTGGTAAACAAACAGAATAATTGACAGTAGGCTTACGGGTTATCAAATCAATCAATATTTTGTTAGTATGGATATTTAATGTCGCAACGAAAAGTAGGCAAGATGAGCCAGTTACCGACCGACATCAAATAAACGGACAATAAATACGTGCTGATCACTTCCTATACAAAAGCAACAGGAAACATTTACATGTTAACTTATACCTGGCTTATTAATAAGCTCGTTAAATTCCAAACCTATTAATCAGATACCTTACATCTTAATGTATCCTAAAGAGTTGTAGAACAAGCATAAGGCATTAGTTAACCGATGTACACTTGGAAATATCTTCAACGTATTTCCCCTTACATTCCCTGTTGAAACGATACTCCTCTACGTGACAAGCTCACTGGGTGAAAAAAATATGATTCAAGAAAAACAGCTGGGGCCACTCCCATTGAACGTCATCCGTTCGTAGTATTTAAATAATTGATTTATACGACTAAAACATATTAATCAAAGTAGTGTGACACCACTGTTAAACAGTCTAAATGTTCTTCTGTACATTTCCTTGTTTATTTTTGTGCATGAGTTATTGTCTTACCTAATCAGGAAGGGGGGACACCTACTGGTCAAAAAGATACTATCTCGCTTTCATTTTGCGCCAAAAGCGTGCAGGTTCTATTTAATTCTTACTTGCGTTATACTGACTAAAGTGCTGGATATAATCCATCTCGCGCGATTATATTAGCAAAGTCAGGTGGGCAACACACACCTTCAGTGATCTGCCCCGCTGGATGATAATGCACTATAAAATTAAGTGGCGGCTGTTGTGAGAAAAAGGTAAACCAAAGTGTGCTAAAGGCCTAGTGTGGCAACAGGTTTAGGATGGTCGCGCTCAGCTGATACCGGAAACAGGAAACACCTGAAAGGGCATACAGATTAGGTTGGCTTAGGACTACAACCCCCTTACAGGGACTAGAGGGGGGTGGGGGCGCAGCTATATAAGGACGGGGGGA
>JAVQIZ010162974.1:0-10272 GCA_036023535.2 Galaxias brevipinnis
CTGGGCCCCCCACCACCCGTCACTCCCCCCCCCCCCCCCCCCCTCCCACTACCCCCACCTCTCCCGTGGCAAAGATTCTCCCAGACCCTTACACCATGCTTCCCCCCTTGGCTAGAGGCTGACAGATGAGAACACACAGGTCTTGCTACCTCTAACAACAGCACGGGCCTACCACTGAGAATCGACTGGAAGGATAGGCCCATAAGCACACTTCTCTGCCCATGCAGCAGAAACAAAAAAAGAAACGTGGTGGCAAATATGAACTGTCGTCCATTGAAGTCACACACCAGAGAGAGATTCGGAACTTAATAACGGGGAAAGAGAGGGGCGGGGCAGGAGTGAAAGCAGTAAAAAAAAAAAGGGAGGATGAGAACGGGAGCCGGATGGAAAAAGGACAACACTGTCTGCCTGCTCGGCGCTGCTCTTTTCAGCGAGGGCCAGAGAGAAAGGCGGGGGAGGGGAAGCAGCAGCACTAATAAGTTCAGCTCCATCTGTCTGCAGCACTCTGGACGACAGGGGCTACTCCTCGGTGTGCCCTGGACGTCACTCTGCCTCCCAATTACCAGATTATACACCGGGCACGCCAAGCCGGCACACCAACACACCTCACCCACACTTCAAGTTCCCCCTCATTTGCATTACAGTGAAAACTGGCTTCAAATGTTCATCCTTCCCATTAAGAAAGATATGTACGCGCTCCGCGAGTCCAGGTGCTAGTCTCTCTCGTTTGGAATAATATTCGTTAAACTGGGAGTAGGGGCCTCGGTAATGAGGGCTGGGAATGAGTCGGCCGATTGGAGGGGGGGTGGCACGCCGGTTGCGTCATCGAGACGCGGGGAAATGCCGACGTAAGTAAACGGAGGGAGCAAAAAAAAAGGCGGCTGTAATGAAGTGCTGCGGGACGCTGAGTCTACACACACCCCTGCTTCGCACTCGCGGTGGCCGAGTGTGTCAGTGACTCACGTCTAAATGCCACTATCTGCTTCTCCACAACGCCGGCGATAAGGGGCGATAAGGAAGGTGGAGGCTTACTGGCAGACAAACTGGGCAGGCATGTTCCAGGCGGCCCTCCGGCTGAGGCATCTTGTTGTCATCCAAACGGCCTGATCTGGGATCAGTTCATTACCCTGCCGCAGTACCTCGCCGACAGGCAGTCAACAGGCATCAAATCCACACGCGAGGAGTTCCATTAAGATAAGGCGGCAACAATAACTGCGGCACTTGTGTAAGTGGTGGTGGCAGCCCCACACTTCACCTTTCCAGTCCAATCCTGCTCTAATTCACGTTAAGGTTAAGCACATCTGCACTGCCTCTCAATATTGTTCTATGGGCGCGTCTCTTTTTGTGAGTCATCAGGTGACGCCTGGTGCAGCGCGCCCGTCTGAGGGCTGAAAATGCCAGGTAGATAAAGTTGTGGGCAGCAGACACACACACACACTCACATCGCAAGGTGACATTTTAAAAGTCTCCCCTGCATCTCGGAGTGGTGGTTAGTCGAGCTTTGCCTCTCACCGCGGCACTGAGTTCACCTTAGCCATTGTCGGTTGCCTAGTTTCTTATTGCACTTTAACTTTTATTTCTAAATGGCTCTGACAAATCAATCATGTTTGGATGGAAACCTCTCGGAGATTAACACTTGGTAATGGGGCAATTAGAGTCTGGCAGGTTCCAGTCTTTAGCAGACCAATGTAAAGCCCCACAGAGGCTGGCTCCATTTCAGCATGGCAACAAGAGCAGGGCCAGTGGGTGAGACGTTGAGGGACAATGACAGGGCACGGGGACAAAGAGATGGAGACGTTAAGAACTGAGATTCGTAGGCGGAGGAAATTCAAAAGGCCCGTCATCACTTTCAACCTTGTAGTCAACGGATACATACCGGTATATACGCCAATAATAGGAAGCAAATTACAAACGATGTGGCCAGTGGTCTGGAAACAACACAAAGAAATGCAGGAAAGATGAGGCGGAGGGAGGAAAGGTTGCAGAGGAGAGGAGCACATCTGAGTCGGAGTGAGTGGCCTTCCACGTGGAGCAATATAAATAAAACACAATCATTAAGCAACTCCGCCACACTTAACAAGCTGCTCAGAGAGACGGGGGGAGCCATTGGCGGAGGAGCTGCAAGGTTGCCGCGGCAACTGGAATTAGAACCGGGGATAACAAGAGAGCCAAGATTATGAGAGACTGCTCAGGTGAAAGAATGGGAGAGAAAGAATGAAACGGGGAGAAAGAAAGAACAAAAAAGAGACAGAGAGTGACAGAGAGAGAGAGAGAGAGAGAGAGAGAGAGAGAGAGAGAAAGAAAGATAGTGAGAGAAAGAGAGAGTGAGAAAGAGAGACATAGAGAGAGAGAGAGAGAGAGAGAGAGAGAGAGAGAGAATGACGGAAAGAGACAGAGATGGAAAGTAGGTAATGCTGCAAACCTTTCCGGGTGTACTTGTGGGTTGCCAGTCGGGAGCCTAATAGTGTCAAGCCTGTGTGCCAGGAGCTAAAACGTCTCCAAAGAATTACTGTAGGTCCCCGGGGAAAGTACAATTAAGGTGTGGAGTGCTGGAAGGTCTGTCGCATATGGCTTGCCAGCTGTCCCCTCTATCTGCTCCTATACGGGTCAGGAACAACTAGGCCTGGAACGGTAACAAAGATCCTAATGGCCAGGCATTAAGTCACGGCTGGTTGGGTTATAGACGTACCCAGATTTACCGATGCTCTGTACAATGGAGAAGCAGATGTGCTGGTTGAAAGCCACGTTCAGGATTTGCGATCTCCCATATTCATCTTTACGTAGTTGTAAAAAAGTGATGTTTCAGTATTCTCTGCTTTGGGATGCCTTAGTCGAGCAGGGCAGGGCAGGGCAAGGCGCGGCGGGGCTGCTGTGTGAGATCTCCCTGGGGTGATCCTGGTGCTGTGCAGAGGAATGGATGCAGCCTGGAGTAACACAGGGATCTGATTGGGCCAGGCAGGCGGGCGACTAGCAACCGGGGGGTGGAGGGTCACCGGAGTGCAGGTAGTGAGTGGGTGGCAGTGGTGGTGGTAGGGTATCCAAGGGGTTGAAGGGTGATGTCATCGGGGTGTAGAGACAGAGTGGAGTAAAGTGACAGTCGCAGGGAAGAAGCTGTTCTTGTGCATGCTGGTCCTGGAACGGAGATTCCTGAACTGCCTCCCGGAGGGTAGGAGGGCACACAGACTGTGGCCATGGTGTGAAGTGTCCCTGACCATGCTGTGCGCCCTCTGCAGACACCGCTTGTGCTGGACAGCCTTAATGGCGGAGAGTGGGGTACCGGCGATGCGTTGGGCAGTTTTCACACGTTTGATGAGTGGTGTGTACTTGGGAAGGAGGAGCAATGAGAGGTGATCAGACTGACCAAGGTGGGGGAGGGGAATGGTTTTGTAGGCCTCGGCCATGTTGGTGTCAACATGGTCCAGGGTCTTGTCTCCTCTAGCGGGGCAGGAGACATTTGTGGAGGACAGACGTCAGGTTGGAGTGGTTGAAGTCACTCGCAACAATAAAGGATGTGGAGTGGCGTCAATTACCTGGAGCAGCAGAGCGTGAGAGGGGACCGTCCCGCTGACAGGGAGGAGACAGAGGATGGAACCCCACTCACAGCTCCTGTGATACACCGCCCCCACCCCCACCCACCCAGATTGCTCTCGCAGACAAGCCCCAGGACTAATTACTCTGCGTCCATAAGACAACACTTGTCACCGTGACCACAGCCAGGCGGTTCACGACGCGGGGTCAACACAGTCAGTCAGTCACAGGCCCGGCGCTACATGCTTGCATACACACAGCCTACAACTACAAACATGTAACGCAAACACCAATTAGTCAGCTCTCCACAAAGTACAGGACTAATAGACCGCATTCTCTCGCTGTCATGTACACGCTCTCATTTCCAACAGAGAAATGCTAATTTACTATTTAGTAAGATAAGATTTGTCTTTGATGCAAAATTAGTGGTTGTCTGGTTCCACCACACTCTTGCACTGGGAGTCTCCTGCACTAGTGTACTAGTGAGCAGATTACCTCGCTAACTTTTAATTTGCTGCAAGGGCGGATCAATTATTTTTGTTTGTAGCACATTCGTCTGTCTTCTCTCATCACACATGTCATCTGGCTGTCACGTGAGCATATTCTTCACCCACCCATTTCTCATTCCAACTTCCAGATACAGATTTGTCTCTTTTACACCTTTAGCCTTATTAGAGCTGTGTGTCACACGAGACAGGAACATATTACCGCATTTAACCTGGCTACCATTATCACCTTCTGGTATCAATTACTTCAACCAATGAATCTCTTTCTTTGCCCCTTTATTATTTTCTCTTTCACTAACTTTTTTTTGTTTTGTTTTCATTCAATCCAAGCTGGGATCTTTCATTATTTCTATAATCTCCATTTCCTTTTTTACCCTTCTCCTTCCACCGCCTAGCCCCCCGTCGGAATAATTTATCCCTCCATCACTACCCTCCAACCCAGCCACCAGTAGTACACCACTCAATCCTCTCTATCTTGGAACGTTGGTACAGCCCAGTGTTTCCCCCTAGATCCTCACCCCATTTGGTACTCACCCAGATCAAAGTCCCTCAAACATCTGCGCTGCTGGCTGCTACCATCGCCGGGCCAGCTGGACCCTCTGTCTGTCTGTCAGCCTGGGAGCCTGGTTCTCTGTCTGTTTGTCTGTCAGCAAGAGAGCCAGTCTGCTGTCGGTCTGGAGCTGCTGACAGGCTGAAGAAATAATACAAACAAAAGATAGCAGTTTGAGAGAGATTGATATGTATAAGGGTGAAATATATATAAGGGTGCGTGGGTTTAAACAATACCTATTAGGTACCAGGTGAACTATTCTAATTTCCATCTTTTCAGGGAGGATTTTTAAAAGGGTTCGGGTAGAATATTGCTTTCAGCATTTGAAAGAAAGATTGATTACCTGGGATCATGAACAAAGCCCGGGACATCACAAAAAAAAAAGAAGACGGCAACCGACTGAGACGGCTCTCCAGCATGACATCCCGTGCCTGCTGAATAAAGAGCGGGCTGCCCTCTATCGCGTTCTCTCATCTTTCCGTGTCTACTGCACCTCGGAGAGACACAAAAACCGAGCTGAGTGAAGGAATTAATGAATCCACCTTAAGACCCAAAGGTTTACACATACATCCCAAGGAAATGTCAATCAGATGCAAAATACAGAAAAGAAACTGCCTGGAAGGAATGTCAAGGAGCAAGCTGTACTTTCGAACGTGTCTGTCTGTGTGTGTTTGTCTGTGTTTGTGTGTGGGTGTGTGTTTGTGTGTGTGTCTGTGGGCGCCGAGAGCGGCTTGCTCAATGGCTCACCTGAAATTAATCTGTGACTGTGCGTATCGATTGAACATGCAGATGTGCTTTCCTTTCAGAAGTTGACAACAGCAGAGATGTGAGTCCAATCAATAGGCTGCGCTTACCATCCTTGTTTATTGCCTCCTGGTTGGATGTGCTTTAACAGGCAATATGAGGATTGAAGGAGACGGCTGACCCCTGGCTGAGAATGACAATGGCTTGTAGTAGAGCACAGAGCATGACGGAACAGTTAGCTCAATACCTCCAGAGATGGCAGGTTTCTAATACTTCTGGTGAGGCTGACTGGCTAAGACCAAAGGCTTAGAGAACGCCTTGTCGTGTTGGCATACCCTCTCCCATCAGTGACTGTGTGGAGTGATAAGGCCCCCATTCCTCTCCTTCCCCTTCTTCCATCACATTCTCTGGGCTAGCCTTCTCCCCTCTGCCTCCCTGAGGGATGGCCTCTGGTCAGAGGAGGAGGGGTAATGGATTCTGACCAGGGGAAATGAGGGCTGAAGCGGGTTGAGCCTGTTATTAGGGCTGGATAAACGCTGGTGCCCGGCCGGCTCAGGGGTGTGCCCTGCCCTGTCCAGTCTCACAGCCTGGGAGCTCCATTTATCTAGACAGCCCGATAACCTGACGGCCCGACAGACAGACAGACAGACAGACAGACAGCCAGACAGACAGACAGCCAGCCAGACAGACAGACAGACAGACAGACAGACAGACAGCCAGACACACAGGCCGACAGACAGACAGACAGACACACAGCGAGGCAAGCTGCCCCGGGGACATGAAGCTCCCCCATAAAGCTCCTGAATCCTCTCTGCTGTACCTGAGGCTGATGAGGCAGCAGGAGAGGAGAGGAGAGCAGAGGAGAGGAGAGGAGAGGAGAGGAGAGGAGAGGAGAGGAGAGGAGAGAAGAAAAGAAGAGAGGAGAGGAGAGGAGAGGAGATAATTTAAGTGCAAAAAAAGACGGCAGACTGATGGAAGATAAAATAAAAAAGCTGAGAAAGAGAGAAAAGGACAAGAGAGGAGAGAGGCAGGATGAAAGATGGGCCGATGTACTACAGGATGATGAAAGAGGAAGAGAGACGGGGAGCAGGAGCCCAAACAATAGGCAGGAAAGAGAGTGGATTACAAAAAAGAAATCGCAAGAAAGGATTCCAGACAAATTAAATATAGGGTGAAAAGGGACAGGCAGAGACACGGAGAGACATAAAAAGACGTCAGACTTGTTTCGGGGGAAGAGGAGGGAATCAAGGAGAAAGAGAAAGAAAGGGCTGCTCCTCACAGTCCCACCGCACAGCAATCGTCCAAAGAATAAAAAACTGGTAACATTTACAAAGAAGCAGCTCACCAGGAGGTTAAAACAGGCGCTACACCACAATTCAAAGAGAGACGCTAAGAGAGAATAACCGTCCCAATTAAGCACCCGACTGTCATCTGGCCCAGTCAAGCACTGTGCTGCCCATGCTCAGGCAATGACTGACAGGTAAGCAGAAAGGTCAATAATAAAGATTGAGGCTAGGCTACACCCAGCCACACGCACACGCACACACATACTCTCTTGAGCAGCCAGGCTTAAGAGATGAGGAGTACACAACATAGAACATCCGTGATAAGCATGTTTACAGCAATGATAATGAGACCACCGCTACTCAAACATAAGGCAAATGAAGCTGTGGTACTTCACAGTGAACACCCTTAATCTCTGTGAACACAAGCATCCTGGCAGGAGCACAAGTGAAAATGTGTTTACACGGCTACCATGTTGCCATGTCAGACCGACATGCTGTGCAAACCAAGCTGTAATGCAGAAATTTTTACTTCTCTATGGCCTCTGTCTGTGTTACAGAAAATGCACGGCGTGTCACTCCAAACTCAATCTTCAGCCATGTCTGTACACAAGCCCACAATCGCTTCGAAATCCTTTCATGAACTCGCGTGCTATACATTCTGCACCACGTTTCTCCATCCCTCCTTCAATTTCGCTTGCCTCTTTCAACCATCACACACCCTACCTTCATTTCTCTTTTTCCGCCACTATCACCCTCAGTCCCTCTCCCTCAATTTCTCATTCTAAATCCATTTCTCTCCCTCTGTCTTTTTTTCTCTCTCCGGCCGTCCACAATAACAGCCATTCCAGAAGGAGGTCCATCAATCTTCTTCAATGAGACCCGAGAGCGAAAGAGTGCCAAGGTCATGGCAGGCTCCCCACTGGACAAAACACAGAAGGGGGGTGGGGGTAGCCTGGAGAAGGCTAGACAAACCGTTGTCTATTCACCCGGACCTGAACCAGGAAAGAATTCCACAGCTAATTCCCTCATTCTAATCCAAACAGACAAGCTCTAGCCCTGACCACTCACCTGTCTGTCAAAGCGTACGCAAAACGTGAGTAACGGAGAGAGTGGGATGAAAGGGGTAGGTAGGGTGGGGATGATAACTGCCATGTCTACACCTGGAGCCTGACTCTGCGCTGGGATGATGGCAGAGGAGCTTTCAGACACAAAGGCGACGTGCATGGTTGAGGGCATAATAGGAGTGTTCATCCCCTTGTCAAAATGCTATAGGATAACACATACAAGAGTGTGACAAAATGTGGTTTTAGGTGGTAGCCTCATTCAAGTGGAAAAAAACTGTGTAAGGAGAAAGGAGGGGTGAGTAGACTGGGTAAGAAGAGTGTGTGTGTGTGTGTGTGTGTGTGTGTGTGTGTGTGTTTTAAGGAGTGCCTGCGACACTTTACAGAAATGATGGGCATCTAGAGAAGTCAGAGATGTGACCTTTTGGCCAAGTTTTTATTTTCTTGAAGGGTCAAATTGCAATAATTCACCCACTCGCTCTCATACACTTGACACCAGGTGAGCAGTTTCTGCAAAAGGGATTCGGAATAAAACTGCGAAAAGGCATAGGACCAGACAAGATGAGAACATTTGAAAATAAAGTTGCATACTCTTGAAAGCTGTAATTTTGAATGTTAGCAATAGCATGATGACAAACCCTAAAGGTCAGCACATCAACATTTAAAACCAAACAAGGTTAGTAACTTGCCCTAGCCTATAAATCTACGCCAAGTCAAGCTCTTCAGCCTAATTTCCCCTCGTCTCTTAGCTCCCTCCTTGTCTCGGCGCCAGTGAAGCAGGTTAAACTTAGCGCCGTCTGTGAAGCTGTCCCCAAGCGTCCTCCAGCCAGCCAGCCAGCCTCCGACTCTTGACTGGGGATGGGTGTGCGGCAGCTGCTGCCTGGGGGCCTCTGGGCCACCCAGTGGGAGGCAGAGGCAGGGAGAGGCGCTAAAGACTCTGACACTAACGTAATCACTGATAATTGATTCGGCTGGTGGGGAAGGTGCTACATAAAAGGATAAAAACGGCGTTGGCGGCGGCAGCGTTGGCGGCGCGGGGCCTAATGGGAGCTGAGGGGCCGCCTCAACCTGTCACCGGGAGGCTCATCACACGGGAGACGGGCCTCTTTTAAGACACCAGCACATCATCCGATGGCTGGCTAGGCGCTCACAGCCACTCAGGACCCTCAAAGGAGGGCTTTTGATCAGCCGTGAGGCGCGGGAGGAGACGGGACAGGGGCGAGCGGGGACGGGGCCAGCGGAGGAGAAGAGAGAGTGTCCTTGCCTGTCACAGGAGCACGACGAGGTGTCAGGCAGAGGTGACAGAACCAGCGGGGCGTGCTCACAGCGTCTTCTGCTTGGGTGGCTCGCCCACGGGTCAATCACACCACAGCCACAGGACGGCCCTGGCCCTGGCCACTGCGCACAGAGGGAATTAGCCACGGAATGTGGAACACGCGTTTCCCCTGCGTGTCCGACTCGCACAGCAAGTGTGTATTGTTGACAAACCATGCCGATCCTTAAAACATGTTTGTATTGATCCACTCTGGGGGTCTTTAACAGGATGTTCAATTTAGACCAGGGTGAGTTAAGAACACGCAGTGTGGCAGACAGGCTGGATATGGAGGGAAAGCTAATAATGTTCAAATAGCTTTCGATTGACCAGCCAGCCCATGTCTTTGGCCATTGCAACCAGTAGACTAGGCCGACACAAAATGAGCTACAGAGAAGACTACCTGGCTTTCCCGGCAGGAACTGACTGGGTTAAATAATCGTTTCATTGGCACGAAAAAACGAGAGGAAATGGTTTAGAACCCAAACGACTGCTTGGTGTTGGAAAAGAGAACACAGTCTGCCCTCTCTCCTACTGGGCTCTTCAGCTCACGTTGACACGCTCACCGGCCCAAATGAAAGGGCCTCTGACTACAATCAACCACAGCCACCGGGCGTGCTCGTCGCCTTGTGTGGAGATGTGCTGTGAGATCAAAGATTCAACACGTTGTTTAAGCATCGCTAGGGGCGGCTTTACTGGTGGGCTGCAGGGGTCTGACAGCCACCGCCAAGCTGAGGAGCGAGAGGAGATGGGTACAGGAACGAGGGGAAGGAAAGGAAGGGAGTGATAAAGAGAGGGAAAGAGAGACAGGGAGGGGGGAGGGGGACATAAAGCCGCAGACAGTAAGGAGAGCAGAGAAAAGGAGACTGGGAGACGCAGAAAGGTAGAAATAAAGCGCACGAGAGAGAGAGAGAGCATGCAAACGAGAGAGGTGCCAAGGAAACGGGAAACCAGAGAGAAAGAGAAAAGGATTGCTGGAGGAGAATGCGCGCAGAGGAACAAAGCTTCCATACTGAAAGAAGAGGGGACACACCACGTGACATGAAAAAGGCAGAAGTCATGGTGGCTCCGTCACATTTAACTGCCGAGATGGGCAGCCTTGTTTCCTTCCACACGTCCTTTAAA
The DNA here is from genome assembly GCA_036023535.2 of Galaxias brevipinnis. Classification (NCBI taxonomy): domain Eukaryota; kingdom Metazoa; phylum Chordata; class Actinopteri; order Galaxiiformes; family Galaxiidae; genus Galaxias; species Galaxias brevipinnis. The sequence goes on from JAVQIZ010162974.1 coordinate 10,113, forward strand.
ACATCACAGGACAGATCTGTTCCGAGAAGAACCGCACCACAAAAGGAGAGCGATGAGGAGTGGTGAAAGAGAAGGATGTGTAGAGCCATCCCTGGAGAGACACAGCCCAGGATGTCTCCCTGTCCCCAAGCAGGGCCAGAGAAACTACGGAGAGAGAGAG
>JAVQIZ010162981.1:0-16767 GCA_036023535.2 Galaxias brevipinnis
TGACAGACAACCCAGACTCCCAGACTCACAGACTGACAGACAACCCAGACTCCCAGACTCACAGACTGACAGACAACCCAGACTCCCAGACTGACAGACAACCCAGACTCCCAGACTCCCAGACTCCCAGACTGACAGACAACCCAGACTCCCAGAGTCACAGACTGACAGACAACCCAGACTCCCAGAGTCACAGACTCCCAGACTCACAGACTGACAGACAACCCAGACTCCCAGAGTCACAGCGCCAACGTCTCCATCTGAAGCGCTGATCCACCTTCTCTTAGCAAACAGGTCTTGGTCCCAGACGGGTTTTGACGGTAAGGTCTGACCGCTCTCTCCGTGTCTGTGGTCAGAACTTTTCGCGGGTCAAGATGCAGGTGACCATGTCTCTGGCCTCGCTGGTGGGCCAGTCGTCCGACTTCCACGAGGAGTACCTCCGCCGCTCGCTCCGCACCATCCTGGCCTACGCCGAGGAAGACGCCGAGATGCAGAACACGCAGCTGCCCTCACAGGTACACACACACACACACACACACAAACACACACAAACACACAGGGACCAACATGGGCTGATTCATACTGTAAATGCGTACACTCCGTTTACTTATTTTTGTGTGTGTGTGTGTGTGTGTTTTTGTGTTCAGGTGGATGAGTTGCTGAGGAACCTGAACAGTATTCTGTCGGACACGGTGAAGATGAGAGAGTTCCAGGAGGACCCAGAGATGCTGATGGACCTCATGTACAGGTAAAAAAACAAACGTCCTGTCCCAGTGTAGAGTCCTGTCCCAGTGTAGAGTCCTCACCCAGTGTAGAGTCCTCACCCAGTGTAGAGTCCTCTCCCAGTGTAGAGTCCTCACCCAGTGTAGAGTCCTCACCCAGTGTAGAGTCCTCTCCCAGTGTAGAGTCCTCTCCCAGTGTAGAGTCCTCTCCCAGTGTAGAGTCCTCTCCCAGTGTAGACTCCTCTCCCAGTGTAGACTCCTCTCCCAGTGTAGACTCCTCTCCCAGTGTAGAGTCCTCGCCCAGTGTAGAGTCCTCGCCCAGTGTAGAGTCCTCGCCCAGTGTAGACTCCTGTCCCAGTGTAGACTCCTCTCCCAGTGTAGACTCCTCTCCCAGTGTAGAGTCCTCTCCCAGTGTAGAGTCCTCTCCCAGTGTAAAGTCCTCTCCCAGTGTAGAGTCCTCTCCCGGTGCTCCTTCCCATCCGATCGCTCCCGCTTAAAACATGGCCGCACACAAACGCTCACCCGAGCCAGGCCCTGGGGCAGGGCTGTGTGTGTGTGTGTGTGTGTGTGTGTGTGTGTGTGTGTGTGTGTGTGTTGTGCTGCTGGTCCCTGTTGCTGTGGTTTGGGTTGTTTTTACGCTGTTTGCCGGGGTTCACTATGGAAACCATGTGGTAGCAGTTAGGCCCTCTGATCTATGTGTACGTGTATGTAAATGCCTATTAAGTGTGGGCTGTGCCACACAGTCACTGTGTGTGTGTGCGTGTGCGTGTGCGTGTGTATGTGTGTGTGTGTGTGTGTGTGTGCGCATTTGCACGTGAGTGAAAGAAAACAAGAAGAGGCAGAAAAACAAATGCACGTGCTAGCTGTTGATGGGTGCTGTGTTCCACGTACACTACTTGCTTCTGTGTTTTTATGACTCTTTACGTTTGTGAATGATCGTGAACTGTTGTGTTTATGTCTACCACCCAAGCAGTGGTGGAAGGGTCACATCAAATGTATTACATGAACCTCACCCTAGAACAATCCAATTTAAATCCGGTAAAACGCTTCAAAATATAAGACAACTTTACCGTCTCTGTAGATGACTTGTCTGAGAATGACAATTAGTTCCCACCAATCTGAAATCAAACTACTTGACATCATGCCCACACAGAACCACTTAGGGTGTGCGGTCAGCGTTCTGAACCCAGTGAACCGACTCTACTCCCTGTAACCCCTCAGGATAGCCAAGGGCTACCAAACGTCCCCCGACCTGCGTCTGACCTGGCTGCAGAACATGGCGGAGAAGCACAACAACAGGAAGTGCTTCACCGAGTCGGCCATGTGCCTGGTGCACAGCGCCGCCCTGGTGGCCGAGTACCTCAGCATGCTGGAGGACCACAAGTACCTGCCGGTGGGCAGCGTCACATTTCAGGTGAAGGCACACACACACACACACACACACACACACACACAGATCTCTTCCACAGGGTCTGGTGTGTGCGTGTGACCAGGTGGGGGAGCTGCACACTCACCACACCAGCATGCGAGCCTTTTGAAGTAGAGTTAAACATGACAGAACAGCAAACAGGTGGCCGTGAGTCAGACCTCTTCCATTGGAAACACAGAAACAGATGGACTGCCTGCACTGTTAACCGTCATCCATAAGCAGAGAGAGTGTCTCATCAAATACCATCCCCCCCGCAGTACCTCTCCCACTGGCCGGTCTTGTCCTGGAATAATGGGATCATAATGACCGGAGTAGCTTGCTCATTGATTGCGTGATTGATTCCCTGGTGCAGAACATCAGTCCCAACGTGCTGGAGGAGTCGGCGGTGTCCGACGACATCCTGTCGCCCGACGAGGACGGCGTGTGTTCGGGCCGCTACTTCACCGAGAGCGGCCTGGTGGGGCTGCTGGAGCAGGCGGCCGAGCTCTTCAGCAACGTAAGAGTCCGCCGTCCCGGGCAACGCTACAGACCTCACCGTCCACATAGTGTCAGACTGAACCGCGGTTCTAGTCCTGAAGACAGCCGAGTGATTTGATGTCCGGGGCTCTGCCTGTGTGTTTATCTTTCAGGGCGGTCTGTACGAGGCCGTGAACGAGGTCTACAAGATCATCGTGCCGGTGCTGGAGGCTCACCGAGACTTCCGGAAGTTGTCCTGCACTCACGACAAGCTGCAGAGGGCCTTTGAAAACATCATCCAGAGGGTAAGGAAGCAGCCAGCCAGCGGCACCCCACATCTGTGTGGAGTCTCCTTCTCTACCACAGCATTCTTATTGACTCAATATGAAGTGCAGTTGTGTTTTCAAGAGCGTGTGTGTGTGTGTGTATGTGTGTGCGTGCGTGCGTGCGTGCGTGTGTGTTTGTATCTCATCTTGATGTTCCTCTCACGCTGCCTGTGTTTTTCCCTGTTCCCCCCTGCAGGGCCACAAGAGGATGTTCGGGACGTACTTCCGGGTGGGTTTCTATGGAGCCAAGTTCGGCGACCTGGATGAACGGGAGTTCATCTACAAGGAGCCGGCGATCACACACCTGCCCGAGATATCCCACAGACTGGAGGTAAGAGAGTGTGTGTGTGTGTGTGTGTGTGTGTGTGTGTGTGTGTGTGTGTGTGTGTGTGTGTGTGTGTGTGTGTGTGTGTGTGTGTGTGTGTGTGTGTTAATAAGTGGTGGTGCAACACGCTGCATAACGAGCGACTAACGTGTGCACGCCCCTGTGGGTTTCTGCCGCAGAACTTCTACAGTCAGTGTTTTGGAGAGGAGGCCCTGGAGATGATCAAAGACTCCACGCCCGTGGACAGGAACAAACTCAAGCCCAACAAGGTACAGGGCACTGCACGATATCCCCCAGAGTAGCGTGTCAAAGTATGTATGGGGACCACTGCTGCTCACTGGGACTCTCCAGTATTTTGGTGCCCCATAGCGAAGCCCTTATCGGTGGACTCCCTCTCCTTCCTGCAGGCCTACATCCAGATCACCTACGTGGAGCCCTTCTTCGACGACTACGAGATGAAGGACCGCCTGACCAACTTTGAGAAGAACTTCAACCTGCGGCGCTTCATGTACACCACGCCGTTCACCAAGAGCGGCCGGCCGCGGGGCGAGCTCAACGAGCAGTACAAGAGGAAGACCATCCTCACCACCATGCACGCCTTCCCCTACGTCAAGACTCGCATCAACGTCATCCAGAAAGAGGAGGTAAGCCACCATGCTCTTTGTACCTCCGAAGGCTTCCAGAGTTCTTTTGTTTTTTGGGGTCCAGGCACCCTCCCTTTTCCGATATATACATGATGTCAATTTGCCAATTAGCTGCTCCACATGTGCTAGCGTGTCATGGCTTTGAACTCAACCTGACCCTTTCCTCCTCCTTCCCCCGCGTCCCCAGTTTGACCTGACTCCCATTGAGGTGGCCATCGAGGACATGCAGAAGAAGACCCGGGAGCTAGCGGTGGCGACGCACAGGGAGCAGCCCGACGCCAAGATGCTACAGATGCAGCTCCAGGGCGCCGTGGGAGCCACGGTCAACCAGGTACCAGGCAGCCCCCCGGCCTAATCTGATATCTCTTTGATGGCCCGCCACGAAATGACCGCGGACATGAATCGGATATGAAATAATGAGGTCGTTTGTCCTCCCTCTCACTCATCTCGAGAAGACAAACGGACATCCTTCACCTGTGTTTGCCGACCGTTTCCACGGCGACCGCGGCGAGCACGCGACCGGGGGGGGATGAGCATCAGCAACATCAGAGACGTAGCCTCATCTCTGCCGTGGCCTCGCCCCTGATTTGGTTAAACCACTCATTCGCGGCAGCTCCCTTTCATGTCTGCGCGGCACGCCGAGCCCTTTGATCCGACCGCTCCCAGCCGGCTCGCGGGAGGGAGGGATGATGGAGCGGCAACGTCTGGGCCGCCACGCTCCGTCGTCTCTTCCCCCCGGGTCTGAACTGACAGCCCCCGCTCCTCCAACCTGACGTCTGTACATACACAGCCCCGACGTGGAGCCTCTCGCTAAGCACATAACCCCACACCCCCCCCCCGGGTGTAATCAGTGGCAGAGCGTCCCCGGGCTGGCTCGGCAGAGCCCAGAGCCAGGGCCCCCACGTTTACAACGCTAATCAGAACTGTTTAACCGTTCCCGTCGTGACCCGGCCCCCGCGGTTTTATGATGAATATAAGTCGGGATAACAACATCGTGGGCGAATGGGATCCAAATGGTGCTCGTGTACCGTACCGGGTTAGCGGTGGCGTTAGCCATGCAAAGGCTAGCCAAAATCAAGGCGTTCTAGTCTAATGTCTGATCTGATCTGTTCCTCGTGTTTGGGGCTCCACATCCTCTTTGGCCAAAAGCGGCTTAGAAAGCGTTCACGTTACCCCCCCATACCCTCTGCCTTTTCTTCCTGCCTTAAAGGAAGGTGATCTCCATCTGTCCTCCCTTCATCTCCCGTGCACCTCCTCCTCCTCCTCCTCCTCCTTCTCGCTGCCTCGTCATCCTCACCTCCCAGCTCTTTTGTTATTCTGTTCCTTTTCCTCTCACCTTTTTTTCCCCCTCTCTTTTTTCCAGGGACCGCTGGAGGTGGCCCAGGTCTTTTTGAACGAGATCCCGGCCGACCCCAAGCTCTTCCGTCACCACAACAAGCTGCGGCTGTGCTTCAAAGAGTTCATCATGAGGTGAGCCCGGTGCCAGCCACCACACGGTGACCGCACGGCCCATCCGGCAAGGACGAACGGATGTGTAGTGTAGACACCATCCAGTCCTTCGGCCCCCCTAAATGACCCCTGCGTCGTCACAGCTTCACTTTTGCAGAGGGTTATTCTCGCGGCTGGCTGGTGGTCAAAGGAGTCGGGTGGAGGCTTAAGTGATCCTCCAAAGGGATTTTGTCTTGTGTCTATCCAGTGCCTTTAGTGGTGACATTTAATAGGGAAGCCCTGGCACTTGCCCAGAGCGCTTTGCATACATGCAGACCAATGGCGTTTTCCGTATAAGACGATGAAAGGGGATTCACAAGCTCACTGTGACAAGCTCCTGTTGTACAGTGTTAATGGTATGTCAGTGTTGTGCAGTGTTAATGGTATGTCAGTCACAATAATCATGTTTGAGGGGGATAATGTCACCAGAGGCCATCTGTAGTCGGGGGGATTCAAACAGGTAACATAAACATGATTTAAAATAAGACGGCACATCAGGGCTTCTCTTTTCATTTTCATCTAGTAATAAAGAGTTGTTTTTTTTTCTCATGATATTGCTCAGCTGCTTTTCATTTGAATGGAAAACCAGAGCTTTATCGTTCCCAGGGGTAGTTTCATTATATTTTGAATATTTAATACATAATTTAAACCAAGCGTCTAAAGTGATGAGGCTGAGGATGTGGTGATTTGGTCCAGGCTATGTGTGCGAGTGTGTGCATTGCGTGGGAATGTCTCATTTGCCTTCGAAAGGTGGCTTTCATTTAAGGAACCCTCTTGTCACATTCCAGCCGCCTTGATTGCTGCAAGCGGGCCGGCAAATATTTACTGTAATTTCAAAAATGTTTATTTTCCTCTATAATCCGTGCAAGCTGGCACAAGCCCCCTTCGTATGCAGAGTATCAACCTCCAGAACGTTTCGTGGTCTGGAAGTGAGATAGCTAGCCACACATCAGCGGATCTTAGTTTTACGGGCATGTTTAGGAAAGTCTCCCACCCCCCCCACCTCTCTTCTAGTTCCTACTGCTTGCTGCACTGTGAGTTTTGACTGTATACTGTGACATTACGGTTCCATATTCCTTTCATTAGGAGGGGAGAGATAAATGGGGCCATGTGTTTCCAATCACCCAGGTCTCTCCGTTTCCCCCCGCCTGGTCTGTGTGTCAGCCATTATGCATGTCATAATGAGGCCTGTTGGCAGACCCCATACCTGCTATCTGCTGCGGTTGTCTGTCATCATGCACTGCGCTCCCAGTAGTGGCACACGGCCGTAATGAAAATGGCATCCGACATTTGTCAGACTCCCCTCTCCCCTTTTCGAACGCTTCAAAGTAGCACAGAATCAGGTAAAGTGCTTCCATGATGAAAGCAAAGTACTTCATTGATTATTTTTCTTTCTTTTTTTTTTTCTTTTTCCGTCACCTTGGATGACTGGTGTCAGGTGCGGCGAGGCGGTGGAAAAGAACAAGCACTTGATCACAGCCGACCAAAAGGAGTACCAGCAGGAGCTTAAGAAGAACTACAACCGTCTGCGGGAGAACCTGCGGCCCATGCTGGAGAGGAAGATCCCGGAGCTGTACAAACCCATCATCAAACCGCGGCTGGAGAACAGGTGAGACCCCCCCCCCCACATCGCCGAGCCCTGTCCCCTGATGTCAACCATGACAGAGAGCGATGGAAAAAGTACTTTTTTAATATTTTTATTCTTGGCTTCCCATCAGCAAAACCCCCCTTTTTTGAAACGGTAGACACTGTCATGGAGATGAGAGGATTAGACTGGTGCTATATCACATAGAAACATATCTTTGTTGAGATGAAGAGAGCTGGAGGAAGGCAGACAGGGGCGGCGACAGACAGATTCAGCCTCAGAAGTACTTTACCACCCAAACTCAAAAACCCAATTTGGAACATATCTGTCAATGCCACACAAATATCCCATAATGACAAAATGAGCCATTAGTCACCGCTAAGGAGCGCTGACAATTATCAACTGTTTCTACGTTGTCAATGCAATCAATTATCCTTATTTTCTCCAGTTGGCAGGTGATACATTTTTACATTCCCCTCGCCTGGGCCATAACATCCTCCTGAGCGTGCAAATCTCATCAAACCCTTTCTCTGTTTATCTCCCACTGCCGGTGTCTCGTCCTCTCTCTCTCTCTCTCTCTCTCTCTCTCTCTCCCCCCCCCACCCCCCGTGTCGATTGTTCCCCCTCCCTTTCCTCTGTCCTCTCTTCTCCAAAGGGATTCCATCAAAAGGCTCAGTTTCCGCCGAACCCAGGAGGAAAACTCCTGAGATGAGCGGGGCTCATCTGAGGGAGCGCTGCAGAGAGGCAGGGAGAATATAGGATGTCACAGAACATTGAAGGGGGGGGGGGGGGGGGCGACAGGAGGAACACGATAGAAGTGAAGAGGAGGGAGAGCTGGTGTTGATATCCGCCCGCTCCTTTGGAGAGCAAGTAAACCTGGGACCACGAGACGGCACGCTCACAACAAAGTCGGAACCATGGAAGCAACTTTCATTGCGTTTCGTTCCAGCCACTGTGTTTTACCCTCCAGTTTTGTTTTGTGTGTGAAAGTGGAAACACAAGGAAGGGAAGAAACGAGAAGTGCGGTGCAAAGCAGCAGAGATTTAGGCAAAGCTGTTCGTATTTTCTACATGTTCTCAGTTGTTTTAAGCTTGTGAGGTGGTTGCCTGTCCCACTAACACTGTGAGTTGGATAAGCAGAATGAAAAGTCCCACACTGGTTCTTGCGGTCCCATGGACTTTACCCTGTGCCAGTATTGACTGTATTTCTCTTTCTATGTGTGAGCGTTTGTGCGTTTGACTATGTATGTGTCACAGTCTATGGGAATATTTATTCTTGTCAGTGTACTGATGGAGAAAGCAAAAAGGTGACCGTGTGCCTAATGATGGGTGATGAATTATAATGTGCTAAATGGCCTCTGTCTCTCTACTCCTGTAAATGTGTGTTTGTGTGCCAGCCGTACTAGCAAATACTATGGTTCTCCCACACTGGGATAAATAAATATGAATATCTTTGCTATTGAGGCCACACTTTAGCTACCAATATATGGCAATTAAAGTACCACTAGAAGTTAACTTATTAGAAATTATTTGACTTTTGCTGAAAGACAAGATACAATATGAAATGAATCATGATGGTACATAATTTAGCTCGTATGTGGATTATCTGTAATTTGACATGTTTGTGTACTGAGAGGTAGTAGGCCTACATTAGATTAATAAAGATGTTTACAAAGATAGAGAAATTATTTTGCAATGTTGTCTATAGAACTATATTTCAGGATATTATATAACAGCACAATAGCTGTCAATAATATTCTGATAATTTTCTATGCATGTATTTGATCATTGTGACCAATGCACATGAGTATCAATAATTTGAAGAACCGTGCCAAACAGAACAGAATTTATTCCTTGTCCATCAACAGAGCAGTCTTTTTCAGTGTTTGAGTGCATTCATATGTAAAGACACACGTTACAATATATGAAAATATGGTCATGCCCTTGTGTTGCATTTGATGCCAATTAGTGTTCTGTTCTCGTGTCCTAGCCAATGTCTAATTACTGTCCCTTTTTAATATACGTTGTTACCTTATCTGTAGGATGTGGAATTGTAATACGTTCATTGTAATACATTATGTCAATGTCATACACTTATGTCATGCAATAAAACTGCACATGTCCTTAATTGGTCGTTTTTATATCATCACCCATGCTACTCTAAACGACCGAAACCAGCTACCCAAAACCATAGAGACTTTATAGTGCAAATTAAAATAACTACATGTATTCTGTGTCGCGGAGGTATGACGACACAAAATGCTCCAAAAATATCCTACTACCAACAGGAGAAGAAGAAGGTATGACGACATCATTACTGGCATTTGACATGCTGAAAACAGGTTAGTGTAGAAGTATTCGGTGGAAGTTGTCAGTGTTTTTAAGCCGAGTAATTTCTGTGAGATCATCGTTAAAGCCCAGACAATATGTTCTGTTGTAGCGCAAAACTAATATCGATTTACGTAAAAAAACTAAATCCTGTGAACGTTTTGTTCTCTACTCGAAGCGGAATTGCTTTCGGTAGTGAATAGTAATGCATAGGCTATGTTTTGACAAGATAATATATTAATCATATATAGAATAGGGTAGTATATAGATTCAGATGTATCAATCCAAGTCTTTACCATATGTATAGTTAGCTATAGTAACTTAGTAAGTTCACATGTGGGCACCTGGAATTGGAAACATAAAAAATAAACGGATGTGCCATGCAAATTCAATGCCTCAAAGTGGTTTGTGACTGAGTCAGTTCTTTAATTGTTTCACCTGATTTATTATTTGCTGCTCGTTTAGTAAAGAAACCTATACTGGCCGTACACTATTTCAGATTAAACCTATTGACTTTGCTGTCTCTGAGTTTACTCTGCAGCAGGTAACTTAATTATTTAAGATATGTATGATGGTCCTGCAGAAATGACTCTTAGTGCCACATGGGAAATTGTAAGCTTTAAATTGTAATTGTAAGCAGCTTTTAATATGCAAAGTAGACTAAAAGACCAATTGACTTGACTCAATGTGAATGTGGTGCAAGGCAGTTATTTGCCCTTAGCTAACTTTGTCCTGTGCTCAAAAGTTTTAATAACTGCACTTTCATGTTATGAGAGCCCAAAGGAATTCTGGCTGTAAACGATAATTGCAGCTCTTTCTTGCCAAGCGTCTCCATCCCTGGAGCAAGGACAGTAACTAGTCTGTCTGAAAGGAAGACATTAATGTGCTGTACGGTTATAGCCCTAGTCAAAAGATGTTGGAAAGTGCCTCATGGCGAACAGTTGTGAAACTGTGATTGTGAAACTTGTTGTCCTGTTATTGCACACCAGACTGGAGGAATGTGTCGACAAACATGGGTTTGACACTTGTGTTTGAGTTTGCACTGAACACACACACAATTGACTTATTTGACAGGACGCTACTAGAACACACACACATTCACACACACATGCACACACACACACACACACACACACACACAGAGCTGGCTCTGTAGCCAAGCTATGCCTGTCTAAAACAGCACTTACGTAGTGGTGGCCAAATATGTCTTCCACACCTTTCTGCTGCAACCTTGGCATGAAATCTGGTTTGTTGTACATTATTGGAATCTTTTATATGTTTGTTTTGGTTTTTGTGTAGATTTAACCATCCTTATCTAAGACATGGATATGGACTTGGACCCTAGCAGAGACGACCTACCTCTCAGAGCAAACACCAACCACATCCTGGTCAGCCACTATGTGCTGGACCTCACCGTCCACCTGGACAGAAAGGTCATCAGAGGTACTGCGGTACTGTTTGTAGAGCCTGGGCCCGGAGCCGAGCCTGGGGAGAGGCCCAGAGAGGGGGATGGAGATGGGATTAGTCCTGGAGCTGCCCTGGGGGTTGGGGGCGAGATTGAATGTCCATCTAAAACGACGGCCTGCCCTGAGAAAGGACCTCTAGTGGGCCCTGAAACTAGAGCTGATTTAGGAGGGTGGACAGGACTGTCATACACTGATGCGTCCTGGGAAAACACAGGGAATGGGGACTTCACCTTAGTGCTGGACTGCTGTGACCTGAGCGTGTCGCGGGTCGAGGAGGTGGACGTCGTGTCAGTGCCAGGCATGGGCGACCTCCTGGAGGAAGTCGGCGACGAGGGATCAGGGGTCAGGTCCAGCAGCCAATCGGCAGCCTCGCTAAAGAGGCTGGTGTCCCTCCCCTCGGAGCGGTGGCGCCAGCAGCATCTACTGTTCTCCAAATGCAGCCGTGCCCCTGGATCCAAGGGTGGGGGGACCCTGCGCTTCCACACAGACCGCTGGAGTCTGCAGGTGAGGAAGCAGGGTGCAGGAACCCCCTGGGAGTTCCCCAGAGCATTGAGGGTCTATTATGAGACCCGGCCTGAAGGGGGCTCTGTCAGATGGACCAAAGACCAGGATAACAGGTGGGCCACAACTTCAATGTCTTCACTTGGTGTCTTCACTTCACTTTTTTGGGTAACTCAAGCTGTAAGTCTGTTTTTTCTGTAGCGGGTGTGTTGACTGTATATTTCCTGTGTTTACTTTTGCAGAGTGTGTGTGTACACTGCAGGATCGCCCATCAACAACCGAGCACTCTTCCCCTGCCAGGAGCCTCCTGTTGCCATGTCAACCTGGCAGGCCCAGGTCCGAGCCCCCAGTAACTGTGTGGTTCTGATGAGTGGGGAGAACCAGGCCCAACCCACTGTTGACCACAGTACCGGTACCCCTAAACCTAATGCTGATTGCACAACCTTGTGATTCATTTGATGGAAAAATGTACTTTCCCCCCACACTAAGGTCCACCCCCCCTGGCAGGTACGTCTCTCTGGGATTACTACGTCACCATGGCCATGCCTGCCTCCACATTCACCCTGGCGGTGGGCCATTGGCAGCAGGCCTCCGTAGGGGCTTCCAGTGCTACAGAGAGTGGGGCACAGAGGAGGACAGAGCATGGAGATTTGGAACCTGGGCGTGATGGAGGAGCTGAGGTTATGGACTCCATATCCCAGGCCAGCAGGTACTGTCGTGGTCACAAATATTGGCACCCCCCGACATTTTGAGACATTAGAGCAATACATTTAACATAGATGTTTTAAAGAACGTGTTGTTTTTCGTCGCAATGTGCCCAAGTGCAACATTATTAAATAGGGGGTTGTAAAGTTATTGGCACCATAACATATTGACTGCTGGATTGTTCTATGAGTCAAAGGAAGTCAGGTACTATGAATATACATTCAGCATACTTATTGTAATGTGATGGTGGCCTCATCAGTATGCTGGTCAACTGTAATACATTTTAAATAAATATTATATTTAATTTTGCACTTCCACACTATTTCCATATGTTTCGATATTTGTGTAGTTTAATGACCAAAGTATACTAAACCTAGTGTTCAAAATGTCAGGACTTCCAATAGGTAGGTAATTAGTCTAGCCTGTGCTATTCTTGTAAATTCCCTGTCTGCCCTGGCCGTTGAACCCAGACTCGCCCTGCGGCCCTCCTCAGGCAGTAGAACTTTCCCTTGGCCCGGCGGGTTAAGATTGGAAGTTGGGCTGGAGGAGAGAGGTTGGGGGGTGGGGGAGGGGTACTAGACAGGGCCGGGGCTGTGATGGGGTCCTCACTGTCAGGTTGGCAGGCCTGCCGCTGGGCTTCCAGTAATCCACCTCCCCACATGGGTTTCGTCCAGCCCATCCGCGGCCAGCCTTAGCCCGCCGTCGACCCTAGGCCTCTCCTGCTACAAGGAGAACCTTTATTCTCCATAAATGGCTGGAAGGAAACTTGGATGCCGTCCGCGCCGCGGAACACATGCACTTTTAATGTAGAGATGGAGTTAATGATATTGGATTAGAATGGCTAAGATTGAATGTCACCACCTCCATATTTTGGGTTCTCTGTGGTTTCCCCGTGATGTAATGTTCCACATTTCCCCTGCTTTCGTTTCCATGGCTGGTGAAAAAAAAAGACAGTACACATCGTGCTTTGCTTTCAAGTGCTTGTTTCCATCTGGAAATGAGGGAAATCTTCATTTTGAAACCAGGATTCAATGTTATCCTTCTTTTGAAACTGTTCCAGTGCGGACCCAACCGACTGCTCTGCCCCTCATCCCTCTGGACTCCAGGACCAGGAGCCGTCTGCCGTCGACCGCGAAAACATCTCCTGTTGCCATGGCGACTACCCGTGCCGATTCAGGGACCGGTGGGCCCGGGCCCAGGAGGTGGTCCCCCACCGCTTGTTTGCCCCCGCCTGCCTGCTGCCGAAGGCCCAAGCGGGAGTCCTCCCCCTGCTGCCTGTCTGTCTGGCGGCAGCTCACTCCGTCCTGGGGGTCCATCCCTTCCCTCGCCTGGACCTGCTCATCGTCCCAGCCGGCTTCTCCAGTCTGGGCATGGCCAGGTAACCACCCTCGAGGGAATAGAGGGTGGGAGGGACCATAAGAAGAAGAATAATCATCTTTTCATATATATTTTTATTACATACACTATTTATTGAACCAGCCAAGGTCATAACCATCAAAGGAGCGTGCTCAGCCTCCCTCTGGCCCACCGCCTTCAGACCCTCTACCGCTAAACCGTGACCGCCTGTGGAGGATGGGTGTGGGAGCAGTCAATAGACTGCAGTGTTGTGCTCTGCTGTTAAACCACTCTACCAGCACTGTGGCCCAGGTGGTGTGCAGGCCCTCTGGCCTTCGCTGGCCTGGCGATCTGCCCTTTTAGCCAGGGGAGGAGGAGCTGTCTAAGGGTAGGCTGGGTGTGGGGAGAGCCCCCCTCTGACACTCACAAGTCTGGTTCTTCCTACCCCGACCTCATACCACCGTCCTGCCCCACCTTAGCGTCCCTCGGTGGGGGCTCCTGTCTCTGCGTCCGTCCCCCCAGCCCTCCTGGCCACATCGGTTCTGCATTCCACACCACATGTCCGTTTCACTCATCATACTTCCCGTCCTCTCGATTCCATGCACTCTTGTCTCCTCCTCTGACTTCCTTCCCTTTCTCCTTAGACTGGTGTCTGTCTTTCCCTTGAAGCCCTTTTGTCGTTTGCCCTGCTCTGCCACCCACCCATCTCCCCCTGTGCACCTCTCTGCGTGTCCTCCCCTCAGAGAGGTGCGTCACGCCATCAGTGTGTACAGACATGCCTCCTGTCATTAGTCAGATTTCAAATGCGTTGGCCGACTGGGGGCTCGCCTGACTCAACATGTCAAAACACCTCTGATCGTAAAGTAGCAACGGGTTTTTAGGAAAAGACGTCTCCTAGTTGAAGAACAGGGCGGAAACCAAACGAGCGGGAGACAAACGATGCTGGTTTTTGAGGACATGGAAATGTACTAACGATGAGAGAGTGCTCGCAAATCCTTGGTGGCCCCACAGTACAATCTCTCTCCCTCTTTCTCCCTCTCCCTCTCTCTCTCTCTCTCCCTCTTTCTCCCTCTCTCTCTCTCTCTCTCTCTCGCTCTCTCTCTCTCTCTCTCGCTCTCTCTCCCCCCCGTCCCTCTCTCTCCCCTGACTATGCCAGACCCAATAGTTTTCTGTAACTGAGACAGTCCACAGAATATTAGATCATAACCTGATATTTATTAAGGAGGTTATGATGTCATTTATCAGAGATCTGATATTGGTGTGTGTGTGTGGGGGGGGGTTCTGGGAGGAGGAAAGGAGGAAAGGAGAGGGGGAAATCTTGACCCGAATTCAAGCTGTGCATATTTGTGTGACAACCAGAGCCTCACACAGAACGCTTTTTGATAGCGGAGAAGTATTTCCCCTCATCTCCTGAAAATCTCTCCGTCTATATTTATTTTGAATGGCTGTCAAGTGCTGACACAATGAGGCTGTTTTCTTGCCTGCTGTCGCTCGATGGATGTTTTCTTTGCCTTATGTGGATCGCTCCCAGGCACTCGGGCCTGCGCCCCTGGCTGCTCCAAATCCAGTTAGCTACAGATGACAGGCAGAAGACTTATGGGGCATTCATTAAGTCCCCCATGACACCTGCAGTGCCTCTCTATTCAACGCCGCGCAGGGCCTGACTTTGCAGCCCGGCCACACCCGGAGCCCTCGCTACTTGCGGCACGGCCCTGCGGGTCCACGGAAAGAACAGCAAGAAAGTAGCGGCGCCCGCAAGAAGCAGGGAGGTCAGCCCCAAGCGGAGCTGGAGATTGAGACGGAGACAAGGGAGGGGAGACGGAGAGGGCAAAGGCGGGGGTCTCGAGCCAGCCGACCCCCAGGATGTGGGAGAGGATGTGTGGATTATTCCCAGCAACAAAAGCCATTAGGCCCTGGAAGGACTTCAGAGACGGGAGCTATTTAATCTGACGATTGGGAAGTATGTGGGCCCCCAGTCCTTGGGGCCTGGCCAAGCCTAGCCTTTGTACCCTGCCCCTGTGGAAACAACAGGGGGGCCCCGGGAGGGAAGGAGCTGGCTAGAGGCTAGGGGGCCAGGGAGCGCTGGCAAAGGAGGGCACTGCCTTTTTTTTTTTTGGAGCGTGATCCCGAGAAGGGAGGGCAGACGGAGCGCTGGAAGGAGGGTTAGGTGGGAGGGACGGGTTTTGTTCCCCCGATGAAGAGTGGGAGGAGGGCAGGAAGCCGAAGATTAAGAAGTCAAGTAAGGGCAGGTCTGGAGACTGGAGCACTCCGGCCCTGTACGCTGTGTGGCTGCAGATTTGTCCACTCTATACCAGCTCAGCACACACACACACACACACACACACAGTATGAGCCCGCTGCGCTCAGATCAACAGGGGAAAGAATGACTCAAACACTCAGCCTTTGGTTTTGCTAAACCTCATCCCAGTCTTACTGAAGATTTTATTTTTTTTTTTCAGTTGATTTGTTATGTTATTTATCACCGATGGCGACAGGGATGGTGATCAGTAGACGAAATGTCGCACAGCCTAAGAGGGGAGGAGGTGTTTTTCTGGTGATTTCATTGGGCCTGTCTTTCTGTGGCCTGCCCGCCTGCCTGTTCAGAATCCCCATGGCTAAGCTGTTACGGCCAGGGGAATGTGAAAGCACTGTGTGTGTTCTATCCATAAACCTCTTACCGGAGTATTAAGACAGTGGGGCCTGGGGAAGGGAGAGGGAGGTGTGGAGACAGGACGAGGGGAGGAGGGAAGAAGATGAAGTGGTGTCTGGACTTGGGAAGGGAGGGATGGTAAAGGGAGAGGAGAAGAAGAGGGATTTTTTTTTTTGAAAGGCTGCATGTCAATGGGCTCAGCGGGGCATCTCTTTGGTTTGGAAACACCTCCTTGTCTGCAGAAAACAACTCATTGTCTGAGGTGTCTGAATGACATGGGAATGTTGTTAAAAACCACACAACGTAAAAGCACGGGAAGGGCTGTGACCAGACGGGCCTCTTAGTGCACCAATCAATAACTCTGGAGCAGGAGTCGCAAACAGAGTTGTCATGGTGTGTTTACGAGAGAGTGTTCACATCGTGTGTGTGTGTGTGTGTGTGTGTGTGTGTGTGTCTGTGTGTGTGTGTACTGCGTGCACGTCAGAACGGCACACTCCTTTCACCGTTATGTAAGTATCTCGACGAGGTCTCTTTCTTTCTGGTAGATATTGTGTGCCTGTGTGCTTGGCCGCAATCTTCCCATCCAGTCGTCACGGAGTTCCGGGCCGGAAGTGACAGGAAGGGCACGGCATTTCCCCCTCCTCCCCGGACTTTGAAGCCGTGGCTGCGTGTCCCAGAACAGCACGCGCACAGACGCAGCAGGACACAGCAGGAACGGCAGAGCGAGTCACGTGGACCAATGAGAGAGAGAGAGGGTGTGGGGTGGGGTGGGTGGGGGGGGTGGGGGGGGGGGGGGGTTTCCACCACT
>JAVQIZ010163077.1:0-17272 GCA_036023535.2 Galaxias brevipinnis
GTGTGTGTGTGTGTGTGTGTGTGTGTGTGTGTGTGTGTGTGTGTGTGTGTGTGTGTGTGTGTGTGTTTGTTTGTTCATCCACAGGTCCAGGTGCTGGAGCTGGAGACCCGGCTGCAGAAGGAGCGCGAGCGTCTGGGCGAGCTGAGGAAGAAGCACTACGAGCTGGCTGGGGTGGCCGAGGGCTGGGGGGAGCAGGAGGAAGGTGAGGAGGAAGAGGAGGGCATCTTTGTCATCCATAGGTGGCTCACTGAACAGCCTCAAGTGATTAAGCCACTCTTGACTCTGAGACTACCGTTCATTGCAATTTGGACTAGGATGCAAGATAATGTACACCGTCCTGCAAACTCTTTGTCACACACCAGTGCAGATTGTCGTTGTTTTTTTATTTTTTGGGAGTCTTCTGAAAATAACTTTGTGACCTGTATTTGCTTTCAGACTGACTGAACTGTTTCCGCCTTTCATCCCTCTGCAGGTACCGGCTGAGGCCGAACCCGCCGTGCCCCTCCAACCCCTCCAGCCAACCAGAAGACCGCTTTCTCTCTGCCACTTCCTGTTTCCACACACAGTCTACAAGTCTCTCCTCCTCTGTTGTTTTTCTAAAAACTCCAAGCCAAATGAAACGGTGCTTCTTCTTCTTTTTTCTTTTCTTTTTTACCTGCCCCCCCCCCCCCTGCATCCCCCCACCCCTTTCAATTTCCGGAAGCTTCCATGTGGACATAAGGGTTCAGCCTGAAGGGGAGAAAGGGCAGGGACAAGGAATGGGACGTGCCCAGACTTGTCCGTCTCCCTCTCCCCTCCGCTTTCCTCGTCTACTCCCAGGACCATGGGGGAGCAGCTAGTGGGCTGATGAGCTCTTCCACCAAGTATTTATTTCCCTTCCTCCCTCGAGGTCCCCCTCATCTCCTAAAACGGGAGCGCCGCCTCTGAGAGTCGCGGAGGTGTCCCTTCGAATAAGCACAACGTCTCCAGAAGACGAAATACACACGTTTCACAACAGCAGCAGAGAGGGACACCAGACTGTTTGCCCACCTCCCCCGGCCCGGTCCGCACCCACCTCCCCTGCCCTACCCTGGTACAGTCCCCATTCCATAGATGGCATGCATGTTCTCTCTCTAACAGTAGTGTATCTCTTCGGTTATCTAGAGTAGGGTTGTCATTTGTGCACCGTTACAATAAGAGCTAAGGCTACTCCTCACTCTACTACCAAGCCTTTTCCTTTGTCCGGTTTCTCCCTATCTTTCTCACTGTGAGAGTTTTTTTTGTTTGTTTTTTACCTTGCTAAACCCACCTGACCCTCTCAGAGCTCCACTCTGCGTGGTCAGCAGACCCTCTGCCTTCTTGGTTCACCTCGATTTTAAAAAGACTGTGACTGTTAAATCTCAATCGACTGTTGTTGTTTTTTTATGAGAGACCCGGCGCTCGCGTGGATTCACCTTAGGAAACCCCACAGGGTCTTCTTCTTCATGAGTTCTGGTCAGAGGATTTGGGGTGGTGGTGGTTTGTGCAAGTAGCGCAGGGGTTCATCGACGCTAGCCTGAATTGACGTTGAACCGATTGACCTGCACGGGCGGCCCCAGCGGAGAGCTTTGAACGTGTAGCATCTTGTGGGGGGTGGGGGTGGGGGGGAGCCCGCAGGGCCCTCGGCGTGTCTGATCCAAGCAGCTAAAAGGAGCAGGTTCGGTGTTAATAGGAGAAGATGCAGTGCTTTTTTTATTATCCATGTAGCTTCCCCAGACCACGCCGCTGTGCATCGGAGACACAAGCCCTGCTTGTCGGGAACACACAACTCTGATTTTCCACAATTTGTATATTTTATGATAACACTGGAAAGTCATTCACCTGCAAAATAATATGTGCATTTGCTTGAATAGTTATAATTACAGCTAAACAAACATACTAGATCTGGGCTGAAAAAGTTCAGTTTGGCTATAAGGTTATGGATATCGACGTAAAAGGACCGCCAATGGTTTCTGCCGGAAAGGTATTACATAGATGCCTGGTTGCAGTATGGATAACTGGCCACCAGAGAGCGCTGTTTCACATTAGAGCTATGGAATCATGGTATTTATCTCTTGCCGCTTGTCACTAGCGCTCTTTAGCCTAGAGAGAGCCCAGTTCAACATGCAGCCTTCATGCAGTAGAAAGTACACCACCAGTTAGATATAAGTTGGCATTACTTCTTAAAATCTCACACCTGTAGCTGAGTTCCGTGTGTTTGTGAAATAACGACACCCTTTAAGTTGGTCTTCCTTTGTTTATTCAGACACCAGTTGTGACGCTCTGGTCGGCTGTGTTTCTTCAAAGTTGCGACACCAGGTATTCCGTGCTGACTTGACCACGTTGTTCCACTTTTTGCTCTAGGTAATTACTGAATAACCTCTCGCCTATTGGTTTGTGTCTGTTCTCCACCAGCTCAGCCAGCCTTTCAAACTGCCTCACTGTATCCACGGTGAAAACACAATAAGTACTCAAAAAAAATTTACATTGAAAACATGTCTTTGTATGATATTAACCGAAACTATGTTTGTGGGTTTGTTTTTATTTTTTCAGTTTTTAAAATAAATATTTCAACTCATTAACACAGAGACCAAACCCGGTTTTGTCGTCATCTTTTTTGGTCCAGTAGGCCTACTACTTTTTTAAGTGTAACTTTATTGATGACACTTTATTGCCAACGTTTAATGACAAATTCATAAATGTGAGTGTGAAGTAATTCTTATTTAAGCATGATTCCATGACTATGACTGCTATTTTTGGAGCTCACCCTTTTGACTGAGGGGTCTGTTTTAATTGTCGCTCTGGAATGTTCTCACCATTCTTGTTTTAGAATCTGAGCGTGATGTCACAGAGAATATGATTAACTATGTAATCACAGTGATTTATGGAAGCCTGGGGGCTGTAGTTTATCATGCCGTTGCTGTGGAAAAGCGTGACTGGAGACGAACTGGGTTGGGGATTACCATACAGCACATCATAATTGTTTTTGTGGCTCGGTTAACCAGGCTCTCTGTTTTGGGGGTGGTAATGCTATTATATAACCATGCTTAGTTTACACTGGTATTTCGTTTGTGTTTGAGAGAGAGAGAGGTAGGAAGCAACAGAATCTGTATGGGAGACTTGAGTGGGTGGGACAGGCATTATAATCTCGATGCTATCGGTTTGACATGAGCTGTCATTCTGGTTTTATACAGCGGTGGAGCCTTGAGCCTAATGGACATAATCGATCTGATGCATTGGCCTGAACCTACGAATGCCCCCAGCAGAGGGCCCAGCAGAGCCTGTGGTTGGTTCCGTTTTCTAGCCATGTTTTGTTACCAAAGATTATTGAGTGCATGTCCATCGCTTGAATTTGCCTCTAGAGTTAATTTAGCAGCGGATGACATGGTTTCTAGTAAGGCCATTTACTTTTTACTGTCTTTTGAATCACTAGTCTAGCACAGCTAAATCTTGCCTGGGAAACCAGGTTATCGAGAGTCCCACACAGTGTTTGTTGACAGATCGCAATCTCAGGACCAATCGGTAAAATGGAACAGTCTTTACTCGTGTCCTCAAACGACTGACCTACTCTGGGAGTAAACATAATCATTGCAGTTGGTCAATAGATTAAATCACAGTTGGAAGGGAAATAGAAGAAGACGTGTGAGTGTTTGTGTGTGTGTGTGTGGGGGGGGGGCATTTGTTCTATTCTTAGAGCATGTTGAGAATTGAAGGGAATGAATCGGTTTAATCTGGAGCAATGTGAAGAGATTACGGCGATCCCTAATCTCTGGGGAAAGTGCAACCCAGGATAAACGCCGCCAAACTTTTCGTGCCCCACTTTTGCGTATTTGTTTACGGACTCCACAGTGAGATAGTGTCATGACAACAACCTATTTTAGACTTTGGATTTAAACTTTTGGTTCAAACTTAATAACAAAAACGACATATCTATTGTAAATCTGAATCCATGTGATGCTTTTCTTACAACACATGTCACTTTCACATTCATATCCTATTCTTTGCACTTTGTTGCAAGACGTACGCCTAGAAATTCAAAGTAATGTATGCTTCGAAATCATATACTCTTGACTGTGCAGAAAAATAACCAGCTAAATGAAAACAGATAGCTACATTTAACCACTTGTCTGTTTCAACGGAGAGGCTACTTTCCTTCCCAGTTCCTATAGCCTGTTAGACCTGAGTGTGTTGTTTTGCATGCTGCTGCTCAATTCCATAGGGAGGAGGAGGAGGAGGACGAAGGCGGTTCCATGATGGGGAAAGAGCCGGGCTATTTATAGGCCATGCTGCAGTTCTGAGCTGGCGCTGGCTAGCAGGGTTCCATGCTGCTGGTCTCTTGGCTGGCTGGCTGGCAGGCAGCAGTCTCTCCCCCCCCTATAACCCCCACAAGGCCCAGCACTCCCACAAACAACCTATTCTCTGGGTCATATGACTCCGTTTCGTGAATATTTCATGTGATCTCAGACCACTAAGATTAAAATAGTTCCGAAAACATTTCAACAGAGCCTGTCCCCCCCGCCCTAACAACACACAAACCCAAGTACCCCACCATACCAAAAATAGAACATTCTTTATTCTTTAACTTTCCACTCTTGCAATCACCACTTTAGACTTAGGCATTGAAAAACACAAAGATAAACATTACAACACTGCCTGTGAATCTGTTCACTTCCCAGAGGCATATGTTTAATTATAACATAAAGAATGGGGGTTGACGTTTAGCAGAACCATGTTATTAGTAGCCTCCTGTATAAGGCTTGTCCCCGAGCTGGTCCACAAACCATACTGTATAATACAACGCTAAGACAATAAAAAAAGGTAGAACTTGCCACCTGTCACGTAACATACAAAACAAAGACCGTTCAAGTCGCAAAGTGAGGCTTTTGATTTGTAAGAGAATATTCCAATGCATGGCTTTACAGTTTTAGTAGCAGTCCCCCCAAGCTACTGTTTATTTGGTGTTCCACGGCGCTCTGGTGATACCATAAATGACATTCAAAATAGACCCCTTTGTATTTTGATGAAAGGAAACAAGCTTAAGATAATGGTGAGGGTGGAAGTGTGAAATGGTTTAATCGTTGTACAGCCATGTGAATGAGCGCACTGTCCTAAGTGTAAGTGTGCGTGTGTAAGTGTGTGTGAACAAATGACGTGTGCAAACCAGACTAACAACAAAGGCGCGGACATGAGCCCTTTGATTGGCTTGTTTCTTGCTTGCCTTTGCACATTGCGCTCTACTTAGGAGCGACTCCTTGGGCCGTCTGAAGCGGCCGACACAGACGCGATGAGGTCACTGGAAGAGAGCGGAGCCGCCCGTCTCCGTCACAGTGGCTTTCAGCAGTAAACAAACAGACGAGACGAACAGAAGTCCGCCCTCTTCCTCGGGGCGATGTTTTCGTTAGCCAACAAAAAAAAAGACACAACAGCTCGTTCATGGAACAGCTTTTAGTTCCTATTGCAGGCCCTTGAGAGTTTTAAAGGCCCTCTATGGTACTTTGGACATTAAGCCCCCCCAATTACATAAAATCCATAATTGACAAGACAACAGACTCAACAATAAAGTAGCTTTAAGGGCAAGCCCCCCCCCCCCATTTGTGGCCATTTGTGCCTTTTTTAATAAAAGCAATATGCTTTTATTATGACTTACAGGACAGCAAGATGTTTTTAATTTGTTATCTTATAAATTCAATCTATTAAAAACCTTAGTTTTTCTCTGTGTAATGTGATGTGGATAGAAGATGCTAACTGAGGTATTGTTTACAATGCCTCATTCATCTGGCTTTTGCTGCCTCCCTATCTAGTGTTTCCTTCCTGGTTAGTTGTAATCTTGAAAAACAATGGAGAACTCTAGCCTAAAGGGAAAATAATCATCTGTGTGGTTGGCGTTTGTCCTCACGGCCGGGGCAATGGAACAGAGAAGTCATTGGACTGCTGGATGCCAGTCCCGACTCCCAGCCCCCAGGGTCAACTGATGCCACCAGTAGTCCCAGCCCCCAGGGTCAACTGATGCCATCAGTCCTTGATGCCCACAGGGTCAACTGATGCCATCAGTCCCGACTCCCAGCCCCCAGGGTCAACTGATGCCACCAGTAGTTCCAGCCCCCTGGGTAATTAGATGCCACTAGACCTTGATGCCCCCAGGGTCAACTGGTTTCTCCAGACCTTTATTCCCCAAATAATAATTATTGGGTCAAATAAGGTTGAGACTCTTGTTTGAAATGGCGGGACGAAACAACAAAGCATAGCCTGTGTCTTTTCCACTTAGTCTACTTCTATAGTTCAGCTGAGGCCCCAGACAGGGAATGATGTCACCGCCACCTCCTCTAACACAGCGGCGACACTGCTCTCAGGATATGAGGAGGTTGCTAGGATACCCGAGTGGCCCAATCCAAAACACGGCTCCATCTGCTGCAGTGATGTGTGGAGTGGGTTGTGCCACAAGGGGTGTCGCCCACCCCTCTCTCTCTCTCTCTCTCTCCCTCAGCCTGGCACAGGGGAGGGGAGGGGGGGGCGAACAGAAAGGAGAGTGGAGCAGCCAGCACGCTCTCCATTGTAACCCCACACGGCGGGGCAAGAGGGAGAAACGAGGCGATTTAAAAGGGAAAGCAGCAGGAGGAGGAGGAGGAGGAGAAGGATGGAAGGGAGAGAAGGACACGAGCGAGCGGACGAGGGCACACTGGAGAGGGGAGGAGTTAATCACTCCCTGAGCAGATGACTCACAGGTGTCCATTTGACACATTCTACACCCCTGCTCCGAATGACATCCTAACCCTGAGGGGGGGGGGGAAACCAATCCCCAGCCTGAGCCGGGCATCGGTCGTCAATCGAGCGTGAGCCAGAAGTGATGAGCTCCGTGCAGGAGCAAAAAAGGAGCACAGCAGCCATTTTGTTGCTTTCCTCGCTCTCCTTTCGCTGTAGCGCACAGACGCATTCTCGCTGCCATGGGGACAATAACAAAGAGTTATCATCTTCACGAGCACCACAGCTCTCCAGTTCCCCTCCTCTGTAGTCTGGCGTATCCAATACCCAGCGTTTTACACCACAGCATGTCTCACAGGTCCAGGGGGAAATTATTTATCCGATTTTCAACCCATTACTCTTTCCCCTGCTCTCCTTGGTGACTATTATTCCTGGGTATCCTTAAACTGTCTGTCTGTCCGTCCGTCCGTATGTCGATATGTTTCTATCTGTCTGTGTCTTTTTTGTCTGTGGTCAGCTTGTGTCTGTCTGCTGGTTAGCCTCTGTCTCTCTTTGTCTGTTGGTCAGTCTGTCTTTGTGGGTGTCTTTGTCCATCAGTCAATCTGTGTCTCTTTGTCTGTTGGTCAGCCTGTGTCTCTTTGTCTGTTGGTCAGCCTGTGTCTCTGTCTGTTGGTCAGCCTGTGTCTCTTTGTCTGTTGGTCAGCCTGTGTCTGTCTGTGTGTTTGTTGTTTGTCTTTCTTTCACTGCCTAAGCCTCTGTTTAACATAATGTCAAACCCTTTAATGTAACTGTGTTAGAACATAAGACGCCAGATATATCACAAATTAATATCAAGGTGCTTTTTAATTGATTAATTGCCGATTATATCATCAGTTTTTCCTCCTTTAAAAAATACATTACAATTGAAGCAATTTCAATTTCCATTAAAAAAAGTAGTCAGTTGTATTGAAATGCCAATGTGGGCTACCCAGAGTGAATGCATGACATGAACTAAAATGATATTCATCTGCCGTCATATCGATCATCGATAAAATACATTACATCACTATTTACATTTATCAACATAGAGGTTGACATAAATTATAGTTCTTGTGGTGAACACAGCAAATATATCCATATATTAAGATCTGTTCTTTACAAAATCATAATAACGCATTATATCACAGAGAAAGGCCATTAATAACCTTGGCTTTCGGCCATATCAACCTAATGTTTAACAATGCTTTGACCATGCAAAACCCAGATAATTTGTTTAGTCAATTTACTGTAGGTGGGCTGGTTCTTTGGTTGTGCTGGGTTTTAGGCAGCCTCTGGTTGGCAGCCGGAGCTGTCAGTCAGTTGCTGTGGTTACCAGAGAGGTAATAACTAGGCTTGTTTATAATTCTGTGAAGCAGAGTCTAGTTCAGTGTAGTGTAGTTAACAGGGCCAGTTGGTGATTTGCAAATGTAACAGTCAGTGAAATAATTCACTTAAAGGTTTTTAAAGGATATCTGAACTAGTATTTATATAGGGCAATTTTTTCTCTTTCAGGCATGATTTCAAACAATGACAACCAAAACAAGACTGGTTGGCCCTGTGTGGGGAAAGTGGCACCTCTATTTCCTCAACATTTAGACGCAATAGTTTCCAACGAGACAACCTTTAAAAGCATCTGAAAGAAACTTAAGTAGGCCCATTTACAAACTCGGGTGACAGGTTGAAATGATATATGCTCACATCGCAAAATAGCCAGTCAGGAGTTATGAAATAAAACAATAGTTGCTGGGGGCATAATGTTACCAACCGTTCACATGGCAACTGTATTCTTATCTTAACAGCCACTGCAAATCACCTACTACTGCACTGAGCCAAGCTAGACCTAACGTGATCTTTACTTGCTTACACGTATTTTAGTGTGGCTTCACAGATTAGAGATGACGAGACCAATCTGAAGTCGTTTCACTTAAAGGGTCTTCATATTTGTTAGATCACACTCTCGAGGACTTGCAACGGTTGAACGGGGTTAAATCGAGGAGAGAGTAAATATATTTAGAGAGAGAGAGAGGCTGCACTTTGATGTAGGCTGCACTGCGAGGGCAAACCTGTTACTGCAACGCTCCATACTTTGCGGGGAATGCCTTCTCAAAGGAAAGTGCACATGTATGGACGAGCATACAGTCTTTATGTAAATCAATAGATAAGTATCCGTCCACAGACTGGAAATGTCTGAGTCTACAAATGGGTCTGTCGGGGTCTACGAGGGCTGTGAAAGTTTCCCCATTGCCAACCATTGTGTCCCACTGTGGAGTGGTGTGATTTTCTTTATACTGGGGGTGATTAGTCTTGTTTGGGTCTGCCTTGTTCGAAGCCATGGCTGAGAAGACAAAAATGGGCCTATGTTCATAACGTTAAGTTGTCCTTAAAGAGGTTATCCACACTCGGTAAGAAAGCCACTTCTCTGTTCCTACATAGAATCCCTGAAAAAACTGTTTTTAGAACATTGAATAGTACCACACAGAACATTGGTATAGAATCAAGTAGAGCAAAATGGTTCCACATACTGTACAGTAGAATCATTAAGAATAGCAATGGTTCCACATAGAACATCAATGGTTTACATTAGAACACAAACAATCTGGTTGGCTTCTATGCAGAGCCTTTTTCTTGTTTTCTTCTTCTAAAGTGTAGCCATCCCAGACTGAGAGACAGCTTCAGAACCGTGACCCCTGGCCTCACATTAGTACCCAACCAACATAGTAAAACTAGCAGTACAGTCTTCTCGATGTCCCCATAAAACACATCAACACTTCAATGCACCATTCTAAGCTATGGTGTACATACTTATTCTTGGGAGGTTGCACTAACAACACCGCACATACTGGTTGCAAAACAGACAGGCCACAGAAGAGGATCTGGTGTGTTCACACGGTCCTGTATGGAGGGAAAAAGCAAAGGGACGCTATCTCTCTCACGTCAGCGCGATCTATTTACCTCAAGAGTTCAACGAAGGCGGATGTGGTTGGTTTCTGTCCCTTTCACACTCGACTGATACAGCCTCTGACGGACTGACTCTACTGCTAGTGTGACCAGGTTCCCCTGACCTCGCGCTCACTGGGACTTCACACTTCACAGCCCCCTCAGCCAAACAAGCCCAGGCTCTCGTTAAGACTCTCCTCGACTTGGTTGCAACCAAGACCAGGTGGCTAGCTGGCTGCTTTCAAACACAAATTTGGAATCGGGATTGCTTTTAACTCGGTATAGCTCAAGCTGCGCGCTGACTAGCAGCCTTCTCGACCCGTCCCGTCCCACTGGATTAGGCAATAGCCTCTCTCCCCTCTCCCAGCAGGGCTCAGCGCCAAGCTTTAGCGCCAAGCTGACCTAGCCGGCGTGACCCACATCGGCCGGCCCTGTGATAATCACCTTAGGCCCGTGTCATTCATGCCCGGCAGAGATCTCCAAACACGCTGTCTGATCACTGCTAGCCCTGCTAGCTTTCTATCCTATTCACGCAGGCCTAACTGTGTTCTAAACGGTAACAATCTCTGTCTAGCTTCGTGCAACTGTTTGTGCTAACTTTATCCAGAATCAGAATCGTCACCTTTTATTTGATACGTTTACAAATATGAAATAAATGGGACAATTCTGGTACATGTATCAGGTCCTTTTACGTAAAACCTCTATCCAAAACACAGACGTGGCACTGGAATTACCACGGCACTGCTAGCCCTTTTCCCACAGCAGTTGAGGCTTGTCTGAAAAGCTGAGCCCATCAGGCTGGGATGTCTGCGGTGCAAAAATGTCTGTGCAGGAAGTAGGGTAGAAGGAGGGTGTTTGATTATTTTGAGCGTTAGTGGACGCCTTAGTCTCTGTAAATGCAGACGTGCGTGCTTGTTTTGTGTGTATGTGCTTCCATAGCGGTGTCTGTCCCTGTCGACACCCTCCCCCAGACACACACAGAGCCCAGAGGGGCCCAGCAGGTCTAGTCTGCTAGCAGGCAGCCGCACACACACTGCCGACACTCGCGCACAGACACACACACATACACACACACACACCGAACAAACACACATTCACACGCACGCAATTAAAGCACACAGCTCAGCCATTTGCACGGGTTTTCCAGCCCACTTTAGGGGAACCAATGTAACCCTGTTGATCCAAAACAGGGTCAAATTGAGATGGAGCACTGTCGGCGCGGCCGACCCCCTTTCCCGAAAGGGGTCGTGTAAATGTTTTTCAAAAGTTAGGGACAAAATGCCACAATAACTATTAAGCCGTGGCCACACGTGCGTGCATGCGCCCCCCCCCCACCCCAATCCCACCACGGCAGGCTGCTAGTGTGTGTGTCTTTAAAAGGGGAGAGGCCAACGAGGGGAGGGGGAGGGGGGGGGGGAAGGGGGAGAGACAGAGGTACTGGTGAACGTCAACCAAACCAAAGTCACACACTCAACCACACACTTGCCTTCCCTCACGCATCCACGCATCCTCACACACCCCCGCCCGCCCCGGAGTGTCGTGTCGCTTGTGTCACTGGACGGGTCGCCTTGTCAGTCAGTCCCAGCCGTTGTCCTTGATCATGTGGGCCAGCTCGATGATGAACTTGCCCTCCTTGTACTTCTGACTGCTCTCGAAGGCATGCTCCTGTGTGCGTGTGGCGAGAGAGAGAGAGAGAGAGAGAAAGGAGACATTGAAGGGGAGAAGCCATACTCAGTGTGGGATTCTTAAAGGACAATACTACTAGTACTGAAATCTTTGACTGTCCTTTCTCTCCTGTGACCAGAGGCTCAACAGAAGACACTTCCATAAGACAGGGAGAGAGAGGAGACCGGGATTACTGCACAGTCCACACAGAGCCACAGGCTACTACGGCATTAGCAACAGCCCTAACATCTCCTAGTGGAAGGGCCAGGGTTTTAGCCTACAGGAGATCCCGTGAGGAGATTTTCAACTTGTTTAAACGTAAACAAACCATTGGTCTCTGGTGTCACCATGGATTCCGTAATGCAATGCAATCACAATGGGTTCTGTATGTCAATGCAATGAGTATTGTTGACTTACTTTAAGTCATTGGGACCTTATCTTTGGTTTCCCATCAACAAAATACTTTTGTGACGGACCCTGTCGTGTATATCAGAATCAGAGTCACCCTCATTTCCTGCAATACATATATAAACATTCGTTGTGTATTTAGAGTTTGGCTTTGGTTCACATTCTGCGGGCTTGTCATCTAAATCCAGTGTGAAAACATTGTACCTAGATTACCCCGTGACACACTGCTACATATCCCTCCGGCAGGACTGAACTCGCTCAATGCCATGCCTAAAAGGCAGGCAGATCAAGTGTCAACCGTAGGAACCTCGCGGACAAAGTGTAAGTGGTGAATTTCAAGCCAGCGCCCTACTCTCTTTCCATGTGCCCCTGTATATCTGTGTGCGTCGGTTATTTATGGTGTGGGCAGGAGAAGCCCACTGCTCCGGTTTCCCAGTTCCAGAAGGGCAGTGGGTCAGGCACGCCAGGAACCATGGAGACGCTGCCCTGCCCTGCCTGAGGTATTAATGACACCATGCCCTCCTTTTAGATAAGCGTGTGTGTGTGTGTGTGTGTGTGTGTGTGTGTGTTTTGGTGTTGCGACCATGTGCTTTGCGTGGCATACTTCCATATGCTTTTTCGTTAGGCGTTTATTTGTTTGTGTGTGTGAGTGCCATTTGTGTTGGTGTGAGCCTGAAAACTGGGTGTTAGCTCTTGTGCAGAGCTGCGCTAACAGACCCACTAACCCCATCGCAGGCAGCCGCTCGCCCCCCGCTCTGCCAGCTTCCCTGTTGGCGGCGTTGGGCATGTCAACGCGGTCACACAGCCCTGCTGATCCAGGACCGAGTCGGGATCCTAGAACTGGAGCGGGGAGAAGGGACAACAGCCTGTTCAGCACCGTGTTATTAGGGTCACGGGGCAGCTGTGGTGTCACTGTGGCGGTGCTCTAACGCAGGCTGCTGGGCGCTGGCCGTCCTATAGGGCTGGAGTCCAGCCACCCAAAGTAGGCCACTGGCTGCTCTGCTGGCTCGGGCTGCTGTGTGGAGGGCTATGGGTCCGGACACACCGGGACTCGCAGGGCAACCTGTTTCTGCAACGACCCACCTCCTGCTTGCACTAGAGTGAAGAGGAAGAGGAAGGCTGGCCGGGTGCTGACGCCTCGCTCTCACCGCGAGATGTGGGAAGAGGCGGGCCACTTTGACTGCCTGCTCTCCACTCTGACTGCCTGCTCCCCAGTCTGACTGCCTGCTCTCCAGTCTGACTGCCTGCTCCCCCACTTTAACTGCCTGCTCCCCATTCTGACTGCCTGCTCCCCACGCTGACTGCCTGCTCCCCACGCTGACTGCCTGCTCCCCACTTTGACTGCCTGCTCCCCACGCTGACTGCCTGCTCTCCAGTCTGACTGCCTGCTCCCCACTTTGACTGCCTGCTCCCCACGCTGACTGCCTGCTCCCCCATTCTGACTGCCTGCTCTCCATTCTGACTGCCTGCTCTCCCACTTTAACTGCCTGCTCCCCCATTCTGACTGCCTGCTCACCATTTTGACTGCCTGCTAACCATTCTGACTGCCTGTCCCCCATTCTGACTGCCTGCTCCCCATTCTGACTGCCTGCTTCCCATTCTGACTGCCTGCACCCCCATTCTGACTGCCTGCTCCCCATTCTGACTGCCTGCTCCCCCACTGACTGCCTGCTCCCCACGCTGCACAGAGCACTGTCTCCGTCTGCCTTCATAGGCGGCTAGTTGCCCTGTTAGCTTATGGGAACGTGTTCCCAGAATAAAAAGATGCAGCAAAGCTGAGGATTTTTATTCCCATTTTGTAAAGGTAGCCGGGTTGGTTTGGTCATTACTACCCCTGCAGGACCATCTCCTTTGAGGAGGAGAGCTTTGAGGACTACGCTCTCTGAGACGGCCTTTGCACTGCAGAAATATGTTTGGGTCTAAATAATTAAGTGGGATCAATTCGGAGGCTCCCAGTCCTACTCTTTTTCATGTCGGGGCAGGTTCTATGGAGGCTCTATCACCTTGCTACGGAACCGACCCGTTCTGTACTGGATACCTGTTCTGTACTGGATACCTGTTCTGTACTGGGTACCCGTTCTGTACTGGGTACCTGTTCTGTACTGGGTACTCGTTCTGTACTGGGTACCCGTTCCCCACAGAGCCACAGGACTTACCTGGGCCACATGCAGTTGACGCGCTGACGTGTGAAAGTGTATAATGGGCTACGTACGGTGCACGGTCGCGTCATTGACACACTCACATATTTCCAGCCCAGCGTGGTCTTGCAGTTCTCGCAGTAGATGTCGGCCACGGCGTGGAGGCCGGTGAGCAGCACCCGCTCCTCGGCCGGCCCGCAGCCCACGTTCACCCTGCAGGGGGGGGGAGGGGGAGAAGACAGAGAGAGACGGGGGACGTGTCAGACGGAGAGAGCGGCGGAGAACCAAAGCTTTCCCCTCTAATGTCAGCTTTTCCTTGCGTGCTCATTTGTTCTGTGTACCTGCAGCAAAGTCTGGGGGAGAGCGTTGATGGAGAGAGAGAGGGAGAGATAGAGAGAGAGGGGGGGAGAGATAGGGGGCTCTGTTGCCAGTGGCTCGACTTGCTTAGTTGTATAGATGGTTTCTCAAGACTGAGTCATACCCCCCCCCCCACTCCCTCTTCCCCTCCCTCCCTCCTTTCCTTCCTCTCCTTCCTCCCACTCGATCCCTCCCACTGTGATTGCTGATGAGGAGTCATGGAGGCCACTGGGCCACGTCAATAGGCTGGAGCTGCCTCCCTTTCACACAAAGCCCGATAATGGTTTAGCTCCAGGCTACACAGACAGGACGGGCTGGCTGTTTGCATAACATTAGAGAAGCGCAGAGCTGAAACCTGTTTGCATGCATGACTGTATAACAAAGACAGCCACACAATGGCTGGCTACAGTAAATTAAATATAGTGGGCGCTTGAATTCGGGTGAATGTGTGGCCGTCGGACTCGGAGTGGAACGGCGTGTGTTACTTACACTGAGTTGAACAGGTAGGCTCTACCCTGGCTTCCCTGGAACGACTGGAGAGAAAGGAAAAGGATTAGCATTTTGATTGACAAACGTCGGTTCGTTTCAAAAACTTTTGAGACTTTGAAAATAGAGATACAGTCTGTGCTGTAAACTAAGCCATGCAATGTAAGACAGAGACAGACATGGTTGTCATCGCAACTGGCCCGTGAAGATGAGTCACAGCCTGTGAGTCATCAGCAAAGTGACGGTGTCGTTACCTTCGAGATGAGCTCGTCGTGGTTGGCCAGGTGCGCCCGACAGTGGATGCAGCTATAGGTGCGATGGCAGCTGGGCAGGTAGGCCTGAAAGGTCTTGGAGCGCGTCATTTTGACCATGGGCGGAGTTGGCGGGCGGTGCAAGAAGGGGCTGCCGGCCCAGGTCGGCTCGCAGGGGAAGCACCGCAGCACACAGGTGAGGGCCGTGGTGGGGGGCGGGGTGGGAGGCACACACCTGGGCGGAGGAAGAGGAGGAGGAAGTTACATGGCTGCTCCTACACATATTTATTTGTAGGTGAATTTGTCTGACCAAAATCGGAACTTGCCATTCTGTCAGTGGCGGTGTCTAACCAGCCTGTTTTACAAATACAGGATCCAGTGGGCCTAGCAAGCCCAGGGCCAACCACTGGCCCTGCCACACATAGCTGATCTGGAGTCAGGTTTAGTTTCACACAAAGACAAGACTCATCTTAACCAGTAAATGGGAGGGGGGGAAATGGACCGTGGAGAGGCACACACATTAGGCAAGTAACAGTTTGGCGCCGCTGAGTGAACGGGACCACTGAGCCCTCGGGACACCAGACGGCAAAGGCCGTCTCCGACACAAAGCCTCATAAACGGCAGCAGGAGGGTGGAGCTGGCCGACCTAAACGAGGCTGTGAGATGTGGCCTTGTTGTCTCTCGGACGACCGGCTGCCAACGGCGTGGGCTCGGGGCATAAAGAGACGACTCAGAGCAGCGGAGGCTGCTGGGCGCATGGCGCTCTGTCTCTCCGTCACACACACACACACACACACACACACACACACACACACACACACACACGGTTTCAGTGTTTTCCTCTTCTCCCCCTCCCCCTTCACGGTCGTTTCAGGACAGAGCAGCGAGGATAAAAGGACGACTCAAAAGGAAGAGGCTGAAGTCGTCAGCGCGGCCGAACACAAGACGTGGTCGCTGGGTCGTCGCCAGCCGTCGGACACGGGGGGTTCAAAGGAGTTCACGCTGCCTTTTTCACAGTGCAGTGCCAACCCGTGCCAAAACTGTGCTAGCCTAGATCAGTCAGTCCGCTCAAAGTGCACCCTAACTCTTTTTCCAGAGCAACATTGTCCCACAAAATCTATTTAGTACAACACTGTCCACCTGCTAATAGTGTTAACCCCATTTGGTTGGAAACGTCACCGCTGAGGCAAGATGGATAGCCACATTAGCTGGAAATAGAGACCTGAAAAAGACTCTGAGGGATTTAGTTACAGTAAATACTCCACAGGTCACAAATGGACAAGAGAGCCAGCCACAGTAAGCCTTGTAATGTTTGATTATGCTCGTCCACGGAATACTACCCGCACCGGCATAATACACTCCGGCCAGCCAGGGAAAAACATCCCACAGGACATCTTTGGTCTGCACGACACCATATCAATTATGAGATGATGTTCTAGTTCACTGAGTAATGCCATTTCATTAGCCTTCGTAACTGTTGATCCTTTAGTATTATTACTGCTGTAGGAGCATTAACCAGGCCCTCTCATACAACTAAGATCTTATCTAGCTTTGCATTTGTTTTCTTGTATTTAATATGTTAGACAAGCAAATCAATGGGTATACCTTCATAATGTATCGTATTTTATAACAGTCTTGGGAAAAGCGAATCAATCTCACGTTACCCCAATTAAATAAAAAGTAGAAATACACATCAAAACACATCATCTAGTTAACATTGTCAGCTGTTGTTTATTTTTGAAGCAGAAGGCTGGCCTAACATTAAAAAAAAAATGTCATCCCATTCCAGAAACAACAAATGAACTGAATTGAGCAATTACATTGACAACATTTGTCAAATTATAGTAAGACTCAAGCTGCTTGTAAACCCTCCTTTGATGATGGTGCAGAGAGAGCTTCACCCATTCTTCGCAAAAACGACCCTTTGTTTTTAACTTGAGAGCCCCCCGCATAAGGGAGACAAGTCAACAGCAACTGATCAAGAGGTTCAAGGTTAACTGCCTTATAGTTCTTGCAATCAAACACAACCAGGCCAATGCAGAACTGCCTGCCTTGTTTACTACATCTTTAACATCCTCCTCCTCCTCCTCATCATCATTCTCCTCGTGTCCTCCTGTCTGACTGTACACCTGCCCATCCAACCCCCCCATCCCGGCCCCAGAGGTCTCTGGTGTGGATCCTGACAGCCATGAAAGGCTACATGCTTTAACACGTACCAGCCGACAGCCCTTGTAGCCCAACGACAACCCTGGCTTACATAACAGAATACTGCTGCTGCTGCTGCTGCTGTGGACAGTGATTTGACAGCAGCTGAGA